>JAVIAB010000088.1:43356205-43478705 GCA_032433765.1 Megaustenia siamemsis
AAATTTTATTGTAATTGCAAAGTGTTTGAGAAAGGCACTAGGCTAACCAAAAAGACAGAATTAGATATGATGTATAAGCAACAGATTGGGCATTGATCTATTCTAAACTATCTGTCTATCTATCTATTGTCCGTTCGAGCCGAAGACGGCAGCGGGCAGAATACAGTCTCAAAAACAGAAGCCTTGCATGCCAAAATAGCACATATTGCAGAGATCACTGCTTCTAAAATCTATGGCTCTGTTTCCATAACAATACTTTTTTACAATGATAGCTTGTCAAGCCATCAATCAAACTCTCTTACGACATGCCTGGAAAGTTTCAGAGTACTATTCTTTACTTCCCTCATAATAAGACCCCGGTAACACACGGGAATTCTAAACTCTAGAATAATAACACTGAATAAATGAAAGATTTGGCTCATCTGGAAGAATACTAACAGATTCTATACAATACAAACATATATTAAAAGAGAAGATGAGAGAAGAACCTGTGGTAGACTCAGAGTAGGGTGGACTGACAATATCAGAGAAATGCTACAACATCAATTGACATTGGTTGAGGCTGCAAGAATGGCCAGAGCTAGAAATTTACCTACCTCGACATCTGAAAGGGTATAAGAAAAGTGAATGAAAGAGAGATCCTATGTGCAGACAGGATTAATTTTATAACAAAGTTTCATACATTGAAATGTCATAAAAACAAAATTATAATATTATCTAATAAGATAGGTTCAAAAATTAAATGTTTAAAATTCAAATTATAAACCCATATTTCCCTTTTTAATACATTTTTTTAAACATTACACAATTTTTTTTAATTTACTAAATCTATAAAGCTGTAAAAGAATGTGATTGTTTCAATCTTTAGATAAATTATGTTTGTTTAATCTTTCTTATTGTAAATGCTTTGATAGGCGTATGGGAATATGGTGTTAGTGAACATAATTTTTCCACAGGGGACTGGTTGGTCTTGAGGCAAGATGCCGGCCTTGAAACAGAGAGGTTGTGAGTTCAAATCCTGGCTGAACCAGTTGGGATTTGAACAGTTTTTATTTATAATTTCTCTCTGTGGTAACCACCTCTGGTCTCAGTAGGGAGACCCGGCTTGAAATGTCAATTACTCATCGACGGAAAAAATATGAGTACCTACAAAGATGGAGTTATCTGCCTGTATGTCGAGGGACCCGGCTGCCAGGGAAAATGGATTACATGTAAAATTCAGTTCCTAGTCTCCTAGTTCCTAGCTTGAGGTGAAAGCTGGCAAGCACAAAATAATTTTTTTTTTAATTTTCATGACCACGGCACATTGTTTGGCAATGTTATTGGTATCACATCAACAGCCTTTACTTCCAAGAAAAAATCTCTGGTACCAATTTTTTAGAGGCTGAGTGAACCCCAGAGCCTTGTTGATCTGAAAAAAAAAACCCCACTTTTGTTAGTCAACCCCAGATCCCCCGATCCTTCTGATCAGGAGTTGGGCACACTAACCACTCAGCCCAGAGGCTCTCAACATTCATGGGGGTTAAAAAAAAAAAATTTGCTAAGTTGAAAAAAAAAAGCTGGCTCATATCCAATAAAGTAGAACAAATTTTATGTCACAATTAAGGTCAGATTTATGCAGGACTGTGGTAATTCCTCCCAAAAAGAATCAAAATTTTATATCACCTTTTAGGATATTATTTGACTTCTATTTGTCCCTCTGATAGAACTTATCTGTAAGGACTTGTAGTCCAGTTCATGCAGAGATTCAGGTAAAATCAGAGAGCTGATAGAGTGACTTTGCCTGGTGGAGGCTGAGAGTCCTGCACAAGGATGAAGTTCTGAAGACCTTCAACTAATGTATGCTTAAGGTTCAACATAACTGTCACGTTAGGATACATTCTTGGACTATAGCAGCTTGGAGTACACCGTAAAACAATTTCAAACAATTGAGAATGATAACATCAAACAATTAAGAATGATAACATCAAACAATTGAGAATGATAACATCAAACAATTGAGAATGATAACATCAAACAATTGAGAATGATAACATCAACAATTAAGAATGATAACATCAAACAATTGAGAATGATACATCAAACAATTGAGAATGATAACATCAAACAATTGAGAATGATAACATCAAACAATTGAGAATGATAACATCAAACAATTAAGAGTGATAACATCAAATAATTGAGAATGATAACATCAAACAATTAAGAATGATGACCTCCAAAAACAAGCTAGTTGAAAGTCTCAAATTGCTCAGTTTTATTCTAATTGTACTCATACATACTTATTTTATTGTTGCTTTCATACTAATTGAAACTGTGCTTCCTTTAAAAGTTTACATTTTTTGGTATTTATCTGCAGTGTTTAAAGCAGCTTTGACCGTCCTTAAGATGATCTTAACAGAGTTTGTTTCCAGACACAAGTAAGTGTAGTGTAAAATTAAACAGTTTACCAGGTGTTCATATCATATGTTGCACGTTCTTGCCCATTTAATCAATGAGTCCTTTATCTAATTCCTCTCTCCTGGACCCTAGCTACCAACCATACCTCCAACTCTTTCATTACCTACTTTCACATTGATATCACCTAGTGATTTGTGGACTTGTGTGGTTTGCTGTTGTAAAATTTATCAACTGTTTCTCTGTACTGTTTGCTGTTAGTACACATAATTTGTATAAGATTAATATCTATTGGCCTTCCATTCAATTTAATTAATAGAACTCGGTCAAATATTGCCTGAAAGCCTTTCATTATTCTTGCTTTCTCCGCATCTAAAATGATACCTCCTCCTCTTTGGTGTTTAGTGAGTCCAGAACAGATCATTTTGCATTTATCAGAATATATCTCACCTAATCTCTTTTCACATGAAATAATAAGAAATATTCTTATAAATGTACATCCATCTTTCCAATTTCCCTTTTGATGTTATCTAATTTTTTCCATTTTGCTTTAGTGTACTAACATTCCAAGTTCGTATCCTCAATATTTTGTTTTTAGTTTGATTACATTAGTTTGTTCATTGTCAGATATCATTTGTAGCATGTCCCCTACTAGATGAGAATATTTAATTGGAATCTCCGTTAATGTCATTGTGCTTGATTTGCTGTTGTTGTTGCAGTCCATATCTATACAAAGAAGCTGTGACAGTCATTTTCATTGTCTTTATTGGTTTTGTTTTTAAATGACTTTGCTAGTCTTTGACTAAAAAGTCCAACCTATAAGGCAACAGCTTTTATTTTAGGATGATATCTTCCCTTAGCATTTTGCTCTCCTGATTGTGACTGCTAAATGATACCAAAATAAGGATATCAAAAGCAAGAGGACCTTTTGTTGCACTGGAAACATATGGAAGTCCAAAGTAATTAGGTTAAATACAAAATAAAAATTGTCAACTCCAATGTTATGTCAATCTTATTATATGGCTGTGAAACATGGAGAACAACAAAATTGACAATCATGAAGATACAGACTTTCATTAATGGATGCTTAAGAAGAATAAAAGGATGGAAATGGCAGGACAAATTCACTAACATAGAATTATGGAAATGTACCAGTGGATAAAGAGATACAACAAAGGCGATAGCGCTGGATTGGACACACACTGCAGAAGCCAACTGAGAGTATTACACAACTAGCCCTTTTTGGAATCCTCAGGGAAAAGACAAAGAGGAAGACCAAGAAATTCTTGGAGAAGACAGATAGAAGCATAGATGAAGATGATGGGGGAGACATAGAATGATCTTAAAAGAATGGCAAAAACAGAACGACTTGGAAAGTGTTTGTTGAAGACTTATGCTCCACAGGAAGCTGAAAGGTAGAAGAAGAAGAAGAACATTGTGGCTGCTAGGCAGCAGGGCAGCATCAGGTAGAATTATCTATTTCATACAGTTGCATGTAAATTATCTGACCTGACAATGTTATTATTAAACATTAGTATATATTCATTAGCATGGCAAATCTGCCATAGATTTTAGAAGCAGTGATCTCTGCAATATGTGCCATTTTGGCATGCAAGGTTTCTGTTTTTGAGATTGTGGTTCTGCCCTATGTGCCGTCTTCGGCTTGAAAGGACAATAGATAGATATATTCATTAATTTTGTATTTTCCTGCAATATCATTTAAAATGACTGGACTACCTGTATTGAATGAAAGATGAATGGATTCCTAAAACTTTCTCTGGTAAGAGAAGCAAGGAAAATCATTCCTTTACTTCAGAGATGACTGTAAACACACAATGAAGCAGCTAGACATGAATGTTATTGACTTGGAAGAACTTGCCAAAATGCAAATGAGTTTGATCAATAAGTGCTGGCCTAACATAGCAGGTGAACTCAATTTAAAACAGGAATTGGGTGTTAGATGAACATGAAGCAGCAGCAACATTTAACGGGATCCTCCGGAGGAGCTTACAGCTGGTTAGCAGTGTTAGTAGACCATCAGCTGACCAACACCTAGTAATCCTACCTCCTAGTTGGTCTCCCCTGGTAGCAGCTGGCATCAAAACAGGCTGGCTAACAGAAGCTAGTACCGCCGTGATCCCTGTAATGGTGGCTTTTACTGATTTAGAATACCTAGTATTGCAGTGCCTCTAGGCAGGACAAGTAGTTTCCCAACATAGCCCGGGACTAGACGAACTCAAACTTCTGCAGTAAAAGCCAGGAATGTTAATAAAGCCATTACACTTTGTCACACTTAATGAGTAAAAGAGCTCCTGCCCTATCAACTCGTGGCATTCCATCAACAACAACAGGAGCCTCTCGTAAACACTAAATTCATTTTCTCTCAAGATTGACTGGACACTACCTACCTTAATGTTGTTTATTGCTTTCTTTTTGGCAGTTCTTTTTCTATTTCTTTTTAACCCTAGATTACGATACATATCTGTGGGTGACGTTTTCACGATACTGTCATAAAAATTACTACCACTTTATTGTCTGATTAATCTATCTGTCTATCCATTGCCCTTTCAAGCTGAAAGACGGCACAGAGAGCAAAAATTCTAGACTCTCTGTGTCTGACTGTCTTTGTTTATCAAGCATCAGATCCTTGCATATGACCTGCTTTGTATCTCACCATTTTTCTGTTGTAGGTGAATTGTTCAGTTTTAACGAGGGAGCTGATGCCTACATTTGTTGCCTCTTGCTTCAGTGTTCTTTTTATTGCTTCTCTAGGTCAGACTCTTTTTTTTCCCCCCTCTGGTTCTCATTTGAGGGCTTGCTTTGAGATTTTGTTGTCTCTTCTCATCACATGGCTAACAAATGACCACCTTTATCTCTTGATTATTGGTGATATGTTTGGATGTTTGGTCATTTCCCCTATTTCTCTACTAGTCTTAAATTTGTTCCATTGTATACACAGTGTCTGATTAATACATTAATAAATTTCATCTTCATGCACTTCATGACATTTTTGTTTGGCATGTTTTCAGAGTAGGAAAGGCTGAGGTTACAAATGCAGTGGAGAGTGCTTGCCAAATCTGTTTCACAAGGCTGGAGACACAGCTGTGAGGAACAGAGATGATGCCAAAACATTTATACTAGAAATGGCTGATTTTTCAGAGGTCAAGGTAAGCATTATCAACTCATGCTGAATCAATGGTAGGTATTATCGACTTTAGCAGAAGTCAAGCAAGCATTATCAACTCCTGCAGAAGTAAAAGTAATCATTAACCCTAGATTATGATACCGCAGTAAAATTACCATATCAAAACAGAAATTCTTCAAAATTTGTTGGTTTGCTGTGTTCAAACATTACCCCCCTCTGCGTACCTTCCTAATTACTACTTCCGGTGACCCCTGAGCGTTTAATTTGTTTCTAATGATATAATGATATAAATTTGTTTCCATTTCTGAGATACAAATATATATATATATGAAAAAATTTGCCAAATTTCAAGAAATTGGTCATTTTTCATTTATTCTCTCCCTTTGACCAGGGAAATTTCCTCAGTCATCAGCGACATCAAACTTTGTGACTCAAGGAAACTCAGTGAATAACACTTTGAGGCAGCCAATCATACAGACAAATTTACACTGTCTGTCGAATAGACAAAGTAGCATGGCCAGTCCAAGCAGTCAATTTCAGGTCATAAATCAACCTGAGACAGGACATCTGAGTTCCCTCTGTGTGTAATTAGTAAATATGTGACCGTCCCTTCCTCAATTTTTAAACGCGCTCAGTCGTTTGGTGTAAACTGTCAATCTTGGTACTTCGCGTTGTGTTCTGGTTTGTCTGTTGGGTCAGAATACATCACACACCCGTCTACATAAAATTGACTTCATACACAAGTCTCTTGTACATAAGAATAGAAATACTTTATTTACACAGTCCACTGAACATACGTTCTCAATACAACATCCTGGCGGCGTGGATCACCCCTCAGGTATCACAGTAATGCTAAGGAGGTTCCAGTTACCTCCTAACTATTCGTAAATAATCTCAGGGCTCTCTCATCACACATTGAATCAATTATCTCATTCATATTCTCTGAGCTGTGTTCAAAACTTAACAACTAATGTAATGTCATAAATCAATCTCATGAAACATTTCATTACAGACACTTCCTCACTAGTCTGCTCAGTGTCACTCCACAGTATGATTACTGTTCACTACTAAAATTGATCCACATCCTAATGGCATGGACTGGCTTCCTACCTCCTTAGCTTACATGTGATTTCTTACTGTTTTCTATTCGCGCTGCCCTTTAAATATCTCATGGCTCAACCAATGGGAATCTCCCTACGTCATTCCCCCAGCCAATCAAATCACTTCCCTTTTTTTTTAACTCTACTTACTCTTCATGTCTCCCAATTCCCCTTGACATCCCCGAGACCTACCTGCGTCTCCTTCTACTCACCTGTCACTCTCTGAACATCTGACCACTCTCCCTGACTCGCTCATTCTAAATCTTCATGTAAGACCATTACTCATACACTATCTTGTGCATCTCACTTTCTCTTAACACACCATGATCATCTCCACCTCCTTATACCCTTACACTCCCTCTTACAAACACACATATGTGTGTCAAAAGTTCAAAGAAAATGCTATTTTTAGTGCTCCTAATGTTACAATTAAGTGGGTAGTATTTTGTACTACAGAATGTAACGAAGTCCGCCACAGGTTGGTATCATAATTAAGGATTAACTCTTGCAGATGTCAAGATTAACATTATTAATTCCTTTGATAATATTTTTTTCTTAAATTACCCTTACCTTTCAATGCTTTTTTAATTGTGTCTAGTGTTAGCAAAGGTAGGTTTTCTAATAAAGTTGCTGTGTTTAGTGTTTGTACCTCGGTGTGGTACATTACTTGATTTTATCAGAAAATCTGTTATGAACTCTGATTATACAAGAAAGAAGGTGATTAGGAAGATAATCAAAGTGACTCAACAACCTGACCTGAAATATTTGTTTAGTTTTCTGATGTTGTTGTTGTTGTTGACGGATTGCCACGAGTTGATGCGGGCAGGTTGCTCTTTGACTCATAAGATGTGGTGGGTCGTAATGGCTTTCTTGACATTCCCAGCTCTTACTGGAGAAGTTGGAGTTCGTCTGTCCAGGCTGTGCTGGGAAACAACTAGTCCTGCCTAGAGGTACTGCAATACTGGGTCCTCTTTATCAGTAACAGCCACCACTACAGGGAACACGGCGATCCTAGCTTCAGTTAGCCAGTCTGGTTGATGCAGACTGTTACCCGGGGAGACCACGAGGAGGTAGAACTGCTAGGTCTTGGTCAGCTGATGGTGCGCAGACCCTGCGATTGCGACCACAGGTCGCAGGAGCTTCTGCTCCCCCGTTTAGTTTTCTGATGGTCAGATTTCTCCAGTTCCTGTTTCAATCCTTTATGTAAAAGGTTTCCTGTCATCCATATTTCAACAATATTATCAATAATCAAGAAAAGAAAGTGGGCATATGTTGGCCAAGTGATGAAAAGAGACAACAAGAGAATCTCAAAGCCAAACCCTTAAATGGGAAGTAGAAGGAAAAAGAAAAAGTCTTCTTCAGTGTTCAAGTAATATGATCATGTGAGCTTCACTCTTTGTCCTGTTTCATTATGTAGGGATAAGAACAACATTGGGGGCCTCGGTAGCCTAGTTGGGAAAACCACCTGACTGGGCTACCGATGTTCAGACAACCTGTGTTTGATTTCCGCTGGAAGCAGTGTGAGTTGTACTCATGGTTGAAAAAAAAATAACCCTATGATCGACCCAGCCGCTGGTAGAAATGAATACCAGGGTTGCTCTCTAGGAAGGTGAGGAATGCCACCTAGCATTGTGAGTTTCGATGCTTGAAGTGACACTATCCAGAAGTCTCAGAACACTTCTGGATAGGTGGCCGAGCACATATGGATGAAAACTCGCATGCTAAGACGCCGATTGAAGTCTCATACTTTACCATTACCTTTACAAGAACAACATTATGATACACAATGAGCTGGTTCTATTGTCGATAATCATATGTGCATGTGTCCCCTAATTGTTATCTTAAGTCTTAAATGTGCACCATGGATGACACACTTCATTATCAGGAGGTTTGATCTTGATTTGATGTAGGATTTTTCCTTCTTGTAGCACGGATGCCAACCAGCACTGTTGACCTCACCCTGCCTGTGGTTTCTGCCTGAGTGTTGTCCCATAGCCTTCCTTCTTCTAAAGGGAACTGCTAGAAAACTGGCTGACTTAGAGAAACATTAAAGCGAAAAGAATAAATATTGGGCATCAACTTCCTTGCCGAGGTGGAGAGGCTTGCCCAGAACAGGGACAAGTGGCAAGATACAATACAGGTCCAGTGCAAAGTCTGATGCTTAATAGCAAAGATCGTTGGACTTGGAGAGTCTGAAATTTCTTTGTGCCGTCTTTGGCTCAAAAGGACAAGGATGATAGGTAATGGATGAAACTGTGAGGCTTATACGTGAAATAATACATTTAAAAAATAGCAAACGTGTTTAGTTTGAACAGTAGAAAATATTTAATGCCACTTTCACTTTTCAGCCAACCCAGACAGTGCCTCATGAGTGTTTGAAACCCTTCAAGATCACCTTGGCACCCAGGCATGCACAAAGCAGATGTGAGATTGTGGAGTCTCTCTACCAGAAGTTTGGCCTGAAGAAGTCAGTTTTTTACATGAATTTTTTCTAAGAACTAAACATTTTATATTTTTAGTTAGCTGGTTTCCCTTCTCTTTTACTTAAATTATTTTTATATAGTACTATACTACCTGGACAGCTAAAAAGACAAATGAGGAAGTTCTCAAAGAGGCCAACACAAAAAGGGAGCTCTTAAAAAACATCAGAAAGAAGCAATCAACATTTTTTGGGCACATCATGAGAAGAGGAAAGTTGAAATACTTGGTTACAACTGGCAAAATAAAAGGAAGGAGAGATCGCAGGTGACAAAGAGAGAAAATACTGGATAGCTTGGTGTCATGGCATGGAAAACAGTCAACAACAGAACTGATACGATGCACTGTGGATAGAAGATTGTGGAGGGAATCTACGTCAACCGATATGGCACATGATGATGATGATATTACTTGTATTATTTTTTTTTTGATTCACTGGGATTAGAAAGCTCAGATGAGTCTATCTATCTATCTATTGACCTTTCGAGCCACAGCTGACCTGTAGGGCATAGATCCAGATACTCTTTCTCTTATCTAAATTTTTTATTCTAGCAGTTTTCAAACCTTGTAAAGATCTTTTATCAAATCTCGCCATTTGTCTCTGTTCTGAGCAAGCACCTCTAACTCTCTGAGGGAGCCGATTCCTGCTGCTCTTGCCTCTCTGATCAATGTTCTTCTCAATGACTTTCTGGGTCAGCCTCTTTTCATTTTACCTGTTGTTTTCCACATGAGGGCTTGCTTTGTTATTCGGTTATTATCTCTCCTCATCACATGTCCAACATATGACCATCGTCTTTCTTGATTACTGAAGATATTAGTGGTTGATGGAGATTTCTTTAATTTCCTCGTTTGTTTTGAATTCGTTCCACGCTATACCAAGTATTTTCCTTAGACATTTATTTTTGAATGCGCTCAACTTTGTTTCTATATCTCTTGTTGTTTTCCAGCTCTCACATGTATACGTAAGGGTTGATAGTACGTTTGATGTGAATAGTCTAAGTTTTGTTTGTGCTGATGAGTTTTGATTTCCACAACTTTTCAAGGCTTCTGAAAGACATTGCTGCTTTAGCTATTCTGATTCTAATTTCTTTATTTGTATCCCCTTCCCGATCAATGTGACTTTCAAGATAGATAAAGTGATCAATCTCTTCCACTGGTTTGTTTTTCATGTCTATTCTGTCGTCTGTTGGAATTAAATTTTCATGACTTTAGTCTTTTCATGATTGATCTCAAGACCAATTTTGCTGGCTATTGATGATAGTTCATTTGTTTTTTTCCTGCATTGTTTTTATCTGACTGTTGATGAGGACTATGTCATCAGCAAAGTCGAGGTCCTCCAAATGGTCTCCTTGTATCCATTCAATGCCTTTATTACCAGTGCAACATTTCTACATTATGAAGTCCATAACAACTTCAAATAACAAGGGCGATAAAATACATCCTTGTTTAACCCCAGTTTCTATTGGGAAACATATTTGCTCAGCCCTTCCTCTGTACGAACTGCACATGTTTCCACCATACATGTCTTCGATAATATTTATGATTTTTTATGGTAAGCCATAAAAGTCGATGAATTTAAGTACAACGCTTTACTGTATCTATTGAATCCTTTATTCTATTTTTGATGATTTTGCAGAATAACTTTGAGGCAACTGACAGTAATGTCACGCCTCTCCAGTTGTTACAATCTCTGAGATTGCCTTTTTTTGGGATCTTAACAATGATTCCTTTTTCCACTTATGAGGCACCTTCTCTGCTTTCCAAATGATGTTGAACATTTTCTGGAGGTGTATTAAATTATGGCTATCAATTGCCTTGAGGTTCTTATCTGTTAATTTATCCTCGCCAGCAGTTTTGTTGATGTCCACACGCTTTAAGGAGGTCTCATTTCGCTCAAGGTGAGGTCATTTAAATTTATATCTACTCAGATGAGTAGATTGTTTTAAATATTTGAGTACAGCATTAACATCAGATAGAAGATGTCTCTTTGGATGTGAAACGCAGACTTTCACAGGCCAAGAATATTTTTAAGAAAATGAGAAATATGATATGCAACAGGTCTTTATATTTTAGAGTTAGAAAGAGAGCATACAGTGCTAAGTTAAACCTTAGTTATTTAATGGATGCAAACCATGGACAGTAAATAACAAAATTATAATAAATTAGGAAAAGGTAATCAATATTTTAGGGCATGTATGGAGAAAAGTTGAGTTGGAATACTTAAAACAAGAGCAAAATAAATATAAGGTGGGAGGCAAAGGCTGTGAAACATGGAGAATAAAAAAATGACAATCATGAATTTACAGATCTTCATTAATGGATGCTTGCACTGAATAAAAAGATGGAAATGGCAGGGCAAAATCACATACATAGGAGTATGAAAAAGTACCAGTCAAATATCAGTGGAAAAAGAGATACAACAAAGACGGTGATACAGGATAGGATACACACTGCAGAAGCTAACAGAGTATTACGCGACAGACCCATTTTTGGAATCTCCAGGGGGAAGAGACAAAGAGGAAGACTAAAATATTCTTGGAGAGGACAGGTGGAAGCAGAGATAAAGATGATGGGAAAGACACAGAATGATCTTAAAAAAATGGCAAGAAACAAAATGGCATGGAAAGTGTTTGTTGAAGAACCATGCTCTACAGGGAGTTGTAAGGAAGAAGAAAAAGGCAAAGGGAAAAGATGCTGGATATAAAAATTTCAACCACTTGAAATGGGATTTAAACCCTTGGACCTTCATGTCTAGAGACTGATGTCTTATCTCAAGGCCACACTGACTAGAACCATTGCATGAAATAATCTAGACTGACCATATCTGCATTATGTCTGTAAATTAAGGCTGGAAATTTCCAGAATAAAACATTGGTGAAACTGAATTATGGTTTCCAGTTGTTTCCAAAATGGAGGAATTATTTTTCTCTCGGCTTGGTATAGAACCGTTGATCAGAGGTTTAACAAGCCGCTATCGTAAAAATGATGTTGTTAATGAAACATAGACCTGATACGATGACAAAATATACATGGAAAACAAACCAGCAGAAGAGATCGATCACTTTATCTATCTTGGAAGTCACATTGATCGAGAAGGGGATACAAGTAAAGAAATTAGAATCAGAATAGCTAAAACAGCAATGTCTTTCAGAAGCCTTGAAAAGTTGTGGAAATCAAAACTCATCAGCACAAACACAAAACTTAGACTATTCAAATCAAATGTACTATCAACCCTTACATATGCATGTGAAAGCTGGAAAACAACAAGAGATATAGAAACAAAGTTGAACGCATTCGAAAATAAATGTCTAAGGAAAATACTTGGTATAGCATGGAACGAATTCAAAACAAACGAGGAAATTAGAGAAATCGCCAATCAACCATTAATATCTTCAGTAATAAAGAAAAGACGATGGCCATATGTTGGAGATGTGATGAGAAGAGATAATAACCAAATAGCAAAGCAAGCCCTCATGTGGGAAACAACAGGTAAGAGAAAAAGAGGAAGACCCAGAGAGACACTGAGAAGAACATTGATGAGAGAGGCACGAGCAGCAGGATTCGGCTCCCTCAATGCGATAGAACAGCTTGCACAGAACAGAGACAAATGGCGAGATTTGATAAAATATCTTTAAAAGAAAACTGCTAGAACAAAAATTCAGATAGGAGAAGGAGTATCTTGGTCTACGCCCTATGGGCCGGCTACGGCTCTAAAGGTCAATAGATAGATAGAAACTGGCAGCCATCTCATGGATAAATTTTGAAAATATTTCTGCGACATCTCTCATAATGCTGGCAGTCCACTTCAATTCTCGACATTCAATGCCCCAATGACATCCATTCTAGAGATATCATTCTCATGTTCCTTGCATAATCATAGCTGTTTTACTCTTTAGAATAATTCTGTTGTCGTTGTAGTTAGTTGAAGGCCCCAGTATCACTGCAAATGAATTATAATCTATAATTGCTCAACCACCCGTGCCAGTGGAAACATCCAAATTAACATCTCATCTCATTGAAGGATCCAAACAAAGAAAGGCAGCTGCAGTTCTCGTCATAGCAGCTACAACACACCCCAAAAGACATAAAGCGTAGCAACACAGAAAATAAACGCTGCTAAACTGTCCTTCTTCATACGGTATTGTCATTCATTGTAAGTAATCAGAATACCGAAACACAATCTGGATGAAAAACACAGATCACAGTGTGCACAGAGCACTAAACTCAGTAGCTCTAGCAGCAAGCCGGACTCAGAATATGAAGAAAATGCAGCAAGAAATAATTTTTAGACAGAGCATTGTTGTCTGTTTTGATTCTTTAAACCCAAGGGGAGTTAATTCATCTCATTCTTTTCTTTTATACTACTTTGCTCACCATTTACAGTCAACTGGTCATTCTTATGACCTCTGTTCTTTTAATGAGATTCTCACTCTCTCTCCTTCCACTTTTAGAACTTCTCTGTAATATCACATTTTTCATAGATGAAAACATGAACTTCCATTTACAAGATGGCGGATCTAGTCAGCGTCCTCTCGATCGCTGCAGAAAATGCACCCAGGGTCTGATTAATTTAGGATATTCTTTGCACTTTTCTGCGTTAAAGTCAAAATGATGATATCTTTGATACATCTGTGTTGATAAAGTGAGGTTGTAGGCCGACAACAGTCCGTTTTTGACGACTCAAGTGTTGTGAGTGAGACCTTCCACCATCTAGACTTGATCTGCGCTTTACGTCACACATTGGTGCTGTTCATAACTGTTGATGGTATTCTTTGACGCAAGTTATTTCCATGTACACATTAATGTAAACTACTTTGTCAGCCGCAGTTTTGTCTCTTTGGGGAATTTCCTTCGTGTTTTGTTTGTCGTAGGCTGCTTACACTAGAGTAATAACACAGAAATCTAAATGGAACGAGATTAAGTGTTGGGTGACATTTTTGTGTGCTACGTCATTGTAATGGTTCCCTAAACCGGCCATGTGCAAATCTTACGGTCTGCTGTTTGATGTGCGACGGGGATAATTTGACGACTGACTGTGTGTCTATATGATCGGAATTGGAGTCATCAACGATGGCCTAACATCATCTAGTGCTACGACGATCATCATTTTCAAGAGGACGTGACTTACCGGTATATGGGGATAGACGGCAGGAACAATTGAAAGCTATGCATGAAAAGTGTTCCTTGTTGCAGTTTCCTCACATTACAAGTCGCATGGCTGTGTTAGTCACCTCTAGTGACTCGGGCAGACGGTGCTTGTAAACCTGGGAAGGCCGACCGTCTAAGGGCAGAATCCCCCTACAGAAAAGATCATCTGCTGCCTTGCAGGAAGATTTGGGACAATCAAAGGCTAAGGAAAGCAAACCTGAATAAAATGCTGGCTGAAATCGGATGCACTGGGCCACTGGCGCAGAACACAGTGCAACGTTTTAACGGGTGTTCAGTCGGAGTGGATATGGCAGACTCTAACTGCGATGTTCTGTCTGTGGGGGCAATCAACACACTTAGCCTGACAGCTGACTTTATGTGAGAGTCCGGGATCCTACTCTGACTGAGTCCTGATCGCAGACAGACATATCACATTTTGATATCACATGACTACACATGGCATTAGACTAAACCTTAATTTCTTTCTACTCTACATTACAAAAATAAAGACATATCCCACCACAGGTGGTGGGAATTTTTCAAAATTCAATCCATGGTTTCTTCATGGCATTAAATACCCTCCCCTGGTCTCGCAGATGTGATATCCAATGTCCAGTTCTCTCAGAAATGGTGAAATCAAGAGATCGTGTTTGCACTAGCTCATGTTAAAAAACCCTTGACAGTTAACCTAAAAGAGGTAAAAAAATGGCTGTTGCAAATCATGCCATGCTGAAGATGGGTGTGTCAGGCCTAAAGGCACAAATATCACTTCTTTGATGTAAACTAGCAATACAACACATCAACTTAATGGGTATATGCTAAGAAGGAGATTACATTAGAAAAGATCATACATGTATTAACTTACGATACTGTCGTAAAAATTACCACCTCAAAATACATTTTTTTTAAAATTCACCAGTTTGTTGTGGACAAACATTCTCTCCCCACCTTCGTAATTATCACTAACGGTGACCCCTGGGGGTTTGAATTTTTTTAAGTTGGATTTTTCTATCTCTATACAATGTAGTAAAAAATACTACACTACGGTATTGTAAAAGTGCGGCTGACTTTTTAAAATAATATTGGCCATTTTTCAAGAAGAGCACAGGCAAAGTAAATGCAAGGCTGTGGTAAAGCTGGTAGCAGGGAACAAGTAGTGGGTTTTTAACATACATTCTTACACAGTATGGTGACAACCCCCCCCCCCCCCCCCCCCCCCAAAAAAAAAATACAAAGAATATTTTACATTTTGGCCTACATTCATCCTTCTTTAGAAAACAGGGACAACAGAAACAGACAGCAAAATTAAGATATACTCTACTGCATGTTTTTAATTTTCAAGAAATTTTTTTATTTGACAGGGCATGAGCCTTGTTTTCTAAACAACAATGACTACTTTTGTTCTGCCTTTGAGGATAAATCTGCTAGCACTTTTGCAACACAGATTATTACACCACATGTGGTGATTGGGGGGGGGTCCCCAAAATGTAAAAAAAACTACATCAAAATTCCCTGTTACTATTGCACATTTTATTTTTATAACAAGAAAAAAACTATCTAATAATAATAATAATTTAATATACAGAATATAACATCCATCATTCTGTGAAGTTTCACAGCTGACAAATGGTAAAAAAAATAATTTAGGTCAAGAGAAAAGTGTCAAACCTTAATTACGATATCTATCAGTGACGCACTTCATTACATTCCATAGTACAAATTACTACCACTTAATTGTAATATTAGGAGCACTAAAATTGTTTTTTCTTTGAACTTTTGAAACACAACTGTGTGTTTACCTATTAGACACACAAGGAACTCAAATTTCCTCGTCTGAGGTTGATTTATGACCTAAAATTGACTTCTTGGACCCGACATGTTATTTAAATAATAAAGTTTAAATATTTAATTCTGTTTTATGTACTTGCAGAAGATGTATTTTAAAAAACAATTAGGAACTATATTTTACCAAACTATATTTTACCAAGGTATAATGATCTTTGATCATCTGCGCTGCGCTAAAACAAGGGACACAACTAAATGTTCAGTACCAAGGCACTGTGTAGGGGAAATCTTCAGCTGTCTGCGAATATCTCTTCAGCCGCCTGTTGGTGAGACATTGAACAAACTCTAACCCTAAGATAACTGCAAAAGTATGGGGAACTTACGGGAAATTATCAGCAATGAATGACAGGCAGTAAATGGGCAACGAATGTGCTGGACATGTCAATGGACAAAGTATGTGTCAGATAGATAAAGCACAATGCAGGAACGTACCGCTGACAACAAATGGGTTGGATGTGTCAAAGATTGGTCAATTAACAAAATATGCATCAGATAGCCACAGTGTAATGCATACAGCAGACAATAAATCTGATATGAACAGAGAAATAATTACATTCGATATGGCAATACGGGCGCTGACGGTTGCGTTTACCTGCTGTGAACAGGTAAAATTGGAAATCCTAATTGTTTGTGCTAGTCACTTGTGAACCTTCATTGGGATTAAATTTGTTTCTGCGGTACAGAGGATGCTTGAAAAAGTATCATGGATAGAAGATAAGTGTTTAATTGTTAGTGCTTTATGTCTTCTAATAATGTGGAAAATTAATTCTTATGCTATTTACATCTGCAGTAACACTCTATCTATCTATCTATTGTCCTTTTGAGCCGAAGACGGCACATAGGGCAGAACCACAATCTCAAAAACAGAAACCTTGCGTGCCAAAATGGCACATATTGCAGAGATCACTGCTTCTAAAACCTATGGCTCTGTTTCCATAACAATACTTTTTACAATGACAGCTTGTCTAACCATCGATCAACCTCCTTAGTCGCCTCTTACAACATGCTTGGAAGGTCACAGTGTCACTATTCCTTACTCATAATGAGGCCCCGGTAACACACAGTAACACTCAGGATAATTTTTAAAAAATTTCCCACCCAAGCGGGATTTCACTTTAAAAGTCTTAATTTTGTCCTTCCTAAGTGTCATGGTTCCGTATTTTTTGAATAAAATTGTTCAAATAAATATTATTTTAGCAAATTATATGCGTAGTATTTTTTACTACGGTATCATAAATGGGAAAGTTACAGATAGGTATAAAAAAATTAAATCTAATATTGTTAACTTATTTGTGCTTGTTAGTTGTTCTTCTATATTAAAAGTCTTCAGTTTGAAATATTGGATCCTTTTTAGTTTTACCATGCACCAATAAAGTTTACATTACTTATGTTTTTTTTTCCCCTGATACATCTAGTGGATTGACCTTGGACAATGTGATGACCTTCAATGTCCAGGCCTTGCAGCACAATGCTGCAGAAGTAAGAGATGTAACTGAGCGACTTATTAAACAAATGTATCAAGATCATGGAGCACCTGTAAAGGAATACCTGCCATCAGGTAAATTTCTTTTATTTTTTTAATTGATTATATAGTCAAGTATTCAGGTCCAAGATGGGGGATTGTTTTCCTTCATCTTGCTATGGATGGTTTATCAATGGCCTATAAAGCTGCCACATTGACTGTTATTGAAACAAAAATCTTGACTCGATAGAAATGACAATTCAAATTAAGATCTGTGTTTTCAACAGGGACGTTTGGCGAGAGGCAATGCAGGTTCTGTACAAGGTCTAACACTTTATAGCAAAGATTATTGGACATGGAGAATGTAGAGTCTCTGGCCTATGTCCTGCCTTTGGCTCGGACGGACAATAGATATCTAGATAGTCTGTCCGTATATTATCTTTTTACATCTTACGTCATTTCAGTGACATCAGATGCCACACAGGGCTCACAGTGTGCCTTATTTAAGTCCCTTTTCTGTTAAAACTTCTCAATCTCATTAAGATAGTTTATGTCTGCTATCTTTGCCTCTCTTGTCAATGTTCTTCTCAGTGTGAGCTTCTTTCAAGTGTCATATTTTTTTTTGTTTTTTTTTTTTTGTTTCCCATTTGAGGGCGTAGTAAAAAAAAGTAAAGTACCCCCCATCACGCCAAGTGGCGTATAGGGAAATATGGTGTTAGTGACCCTATATTTTACAGACCTTCAGCACATGATTTTTGGGGTAATGTGGTCGGTATTATGCCCGTGCTGCTTTACTTTCCCAGAAAAAAATCCGGTACCCATTTTAGGCTGGGTGAACCCGGAAGCCGTCGGTTGGGATCGAACCCTACCCCTTGTCCTTTGTAGTCCAGTTCACTAACCACTGAGCTATCGCGGCTCATTTGAGGGCATACTTTTTTTATTCTCTGGTTATTTCTTCTTCTCATCACATGGCTAACATATGCCCACCTTTACATACTGTTTATCTCTCTCTCTCTCTCTCTCTCTCTCTCTCTCTCTCTCTCTCTCTCTGCGATCAAGACTCAATCAGAGTAGGATTCCAGACTCTCTCATGAAGTCAGCTGTCTGTTTAAGTGATTCGATTGCCTCATATAGGACAAGAGGTAGGTTTCGATCCCAACCGACGGCTTCCGGGTTCACTCAGCCTTTAATGGGTACAGGATTTTTTCTGGGAAAGTAAAGCGGCACGGGCATAATACTGACTACATTACCCCAAAAATCATGTGCTGAAGGTCTGTAAAATTTATGGTCACTAACACCATATTACCTATACGCCACTTGGCGTGACGGGGGTACTTTACTTTTTTTAAGACAGATCTGCAACAACTGCGAATGCAAACAATTAATTAAATGTCTAACAAACTGCGTATGTATTTTCTTCATGATGATGAATTAATGTAAAATTTAAAATAAAAATTTTAAATGTGAATTTTTTTACAAAAGAAAATTGCTTCCATTTATTTTTAGATGATGAAAAAACTAGGAAAAACACACTGTGGCGCCAGCTGTTTGAATTTTTTGACCAAGTTGATGGCAAGCCTTCGAAATCAGAACTTAAGGTATTGCATTTATGTATTCATGCCATTTTTGAATGAAAGAGATGGGAGTTAAAATGGGCACAGCCAGAAATGAGAAACTTAGTGGGCGTGTAAGAAGACTTATCAACCAACACAGAACTGGAGTCGCCAGTTGCTGGACACTGCAAGACTTGCTGAGGAGGGGGATCTGAGCACATATGGACATGTTCGGAGTGCAATGATGATGACCCGCAAATAACTCAATTCTTGGCATATTTCTGTAGCTAAGTTATTTTCAAAATTTGTTCTATGAATATTTACAAGGTACCTGTGGAGGAACTTTGTTGTTATCAAGAATTACAGCCACTGACGTCTTTGTAAGGCTGTAGCCGAGGAAAAGAAGAATAAGTGTAATTTCTTTTCATTTTTGTCTCAGTAATTGATTATAGGTGCTGACATTAATAATAGGTAGACACTAATTTTAGATAAACCATGTGCTCACAGCGGGAGCCGCGATGGCTCAGTGGTTAGTGAACTGGTCTACTAAGGACAAGAGGTCAGGTTCAATCCTGGTCAACGGCTTTCAGGATCACCCAGCCTTAAAAGGGTACCAGATTTTTTTTTCTGGGAAAGTAAAGCAGCATGGGCGTAATACTGACCACATTACCCCAAAAATCATGTGCAAAAGGTCTGTAAAAATTAATGTCACTAATACCATATTACCTATACGCCACTTGACGTGATGGGGCTCTTGACTTTTTACTTTATGTGCTCACAGCAATGTGCTCAGTAGAGATGAAGAAATAATCAAAAGAACTAACAAGAAATAGACTATGAAGGGAAAGGTAAAAGATTAAATACAAGCTGACAAAGAACAATTGAAGCAGAAGTGTTGGTCAGATTTGGGAATTTGACAAAGAATAGCCAGGATTGTGCAAAATGAATGAAGCTTTTTGTTGCCTTACATGATGTGTTTGCCTCTGACTGCTTTGTAATTCTGTGGCCAAGAAGATGCCTACTTAAGTTTTACATCACAACAAAATGTAAACATTGTTTCATTTCATTCAAATTTTACATTTACATTTAAAGATCACAGTACCAAAGGAGTGAGAAATTATTGTAAGATAAAGCAACAAAAATTGTTATTAAAAAATATTACAGTTTTTAGTTTACTTCCAGTTTTTGTGTGTGTAATATTTTTAATAAAAGCGACAAAGGAGGTTGATCGATGGCTTGACAAGCTGTCATTGTAAAATGTATTGTTATGGAAACAGCGCCATAGATTTTAGAGCAGTGATCTCTGCATGATGTGCCACTTTAACATGCAAGGTTTCTGTTTTTGAGATTGTGGTTCTGCCCTATGTGCCGTCTTCGGCTCGAAAGGACAATAGCTAGATAGAATATATTTTTAGACTTGCAAGGTTGAGAGAGCCTGTAAACAATATTAGAGTTTTTAGCTCATGGTTGATTTATGTATTGTCCTATTTCTTTAAAATTAGAAACTGAAGGCAGATGAGGAACAAAAGAAGCAAGCAGAGATTGATGATCTTCACAAACAGCTGCATCAATTACGAGAACTTAATGCAGGAAAAGCTGTAGGTCGATTTAATTTTTTTTTGAAAAAAATATAGTTTAAAAATTTAGTTCTTTTTTTAAATTTCTCCTCTTGTTTCACTAATTTTTAATTCTAACATAGAAGCACTGTTTAAAATAGTGGAGACAGTAACACTTTAGCCACTTAGATTCTAATTTGTTAGTCTGTTGGGTATTTAGTTTAAGAGAATAACAGTTTATTAACCCTTTCATTACTAAGCCACTGAACTATTTTCATTCCCTTATTCCTACAACAAGGGGAAAAACTCTAGCTAAATAACAGTAAAATACTTTTTTAAATTAGTGGAAAAGAAAATATTCCATCCATTAGCATCAAAAATTGACAGTACAAAGGAAAAATGGAGAGAGTTTCAGATTAAACTAAATCTAATGTGAATTAGAAGCCCAAGTGTTACAAAATCTACTGTCAGGTGTGCGGTAAACATATTGCTAGTAAAAATATTGTTTCTTCAGTATAACTATTGTCCTGTTTCATAATCACATCAAGTCAGAATATTCTATATAAATATCTATGTCGGTGTTATCAGTACACAACTTCACTAAAATAAATGGATTTCTATCTATCTATTAACCTTTCGAGCCGTAGCCGGCCCATAGGGCATAGACCAAGATACTCCTTCTCTTATCTGAATTTTTGTTCTAGCAGTTTTCAATTCTTTTAAAGATATTTTATCAAATCTCACCATTTGTCTCTGTTCTGTGCAAGCAGCTCTATCTCATTGAGGGAGCCGAATCCTGCTGCTCTTGCCTCTCTCATCAATGTTCTTCTCAGTGTCTCTCTGGGTCTTCCTCTTTTTCTCTTACCTGTTGTTTCCCATATGAGGGCTTGCTTTGCTATTCGGTTATTATCTCTTCTCATCACATGTCCAACATATGACCATCGTCTTTTCTTTATTACTTTAGATATTAGTGGTTGATAGCAATTTCTCTAATTTCCTTGTTTGTTTTGAATTCGTTCCATGCTATACCAAGTATTTTCCTTAGACATTTATTTTTGAATGCATTCAACTTTGTTTCTATATCTCTTGTTGTTTTCCAGCTTTCACACACATACATAAGGGTTGATAGTACATTTGATTTGAATAGTCTAAGTTTTGTGTTTGTGCTGATGAGTTTTGATTTCCACAACTTTTAAAGGCTTCTGAAAGACATTGCTGCTTTAGCTATTCTGATTCTAATTTCTTTACTTGTATCCCCTTCTTGATCAATGTGACTCCAAGATAGATAAAGTAATCGATCTCTTCTACTGGTTTGTTTTCCAGTATATATATATGTATATTTTGTCGTCTGTTGGAATTAAACTTTTAATGACTTTAGTCTTTTCATGATTGATCTCAAGCCCAATTTTGCTGGCTTTTGATGATAGTTCATTTGTGTTTTCCTGCATCATTTTTATCTGGCTGCTGATGAGAACTATGTCATCTGCAAAGTCGAGGTCCTCCAAATGGTCTCCTTGTATCCATTCGATGCCTTTATTACCAGTGCAGCATTTCTTCATTATGAAGTCCATAACAATTCCAAATAACAAGGGTGGTAAAATACATCCTTGTTTAACCCCAGTTTTTATTGGGAAACATTCACTCAGTTCTTCCTCTGTTCGAACTGCACATGTGTAACCATCATACATGTCTTTGATAATATTTATGATTTTTGATGGTAAGCCATATTGCTTCAGAATTTTCCACAAAGAATCTCTATGAATACTGTCAAATGCTTTTTTGAAGTCGATGAAGTTAAGTACAAAAGGTTTTTGCTTTTCAATGTGTTCCTCCAATATAAGTCGTAGAGTAAAAATGTGGTCAAGGCAGCTTCTCCCTTTTCTAAACCCAGCCTGTTCTTCACGCATTACTGTATCTATTGAATCCTTTATTTTATTTAGGATTATTTTGCAGAATAACTTTGAGGCAACTGACAAAAGTGTCATGCCTCTTCAGTTGTTACAATCTCTAACATTGCAGTAAAATGGATTTACACAATAATTATTACTAGTGGCATGCATTTTGAAAATTTACTAAAACAAAAAAGTTGGCAAAATCTAACATATAAAAAATTAATGATCTTTCATATAAACATGTGAAAATACCTAAATTTAGCTAAATTACTGCACTCTCTGTGTAATAGTTTTTAATTTTCTGGATTTTACTATAAAACAAGGAAAAAGACCATTTATTTTTATGAAATTCCGCATTCTATAGCTTATTAAAATATACGCATAAAGTTTTTTAAAAACTGTATAATGGCTATTTTCTGAAGCGGTAAAAAGCCAAAACAAGTTACAGAGAATGACCGAAAGAACTTGCATTTTAATACATTTAACTGGAGATATCACATGTGTTACTAAATATATATCAGGTGAAAGGTGAAGAAAATAACATCAATCACAATACAAATGCACTGGCTATACTGCATAAAGTAGCTTTCACTTTCATTTTTGGATGGAAATTACGGTCTAATATAACCTTAAAGACTTGGTATAAAATTGAGCGGATTGTGTCTCGTCAAGAGACAGGCAAAACCCCCAAGACAACAGACATGGTCATATTTCTTATGCAGTCTGTGTTCCCAATGAACAGGGTGAAAATGAAAGCATTTTATTAATTTTTTGGCATAATTGTAACTAATGTCACGCTGTAATTTTCAAATTTCATGATACTGCACTCGCGATTGAATGGATGGGAGGTGTGCTTATTCAATATTTAAAAAATTATTTGTTTACTAGTGCAAAGTTCTGAGAGTTAAAAACAAAAACCAATGAATTAATTTTTCAAATGAGCATCCACTACATTTATCATTTATGTATTAATTTTTTTTTTAAATGTTCGCCAGCTTTCAGTTCTGGCTAAGTCCCTAGAGACTAGTAACTGAATTTTGCATGTTAATCCATTTTTCCCTGGCAGCCATTCTGCACAGGGATCCCTCACTGCACAGGCAGATAACTCTGTCTTCGGAGACACTCATATTTTTATCGTCGATGAGTAATTGATATTTCAAGCCAGGCCTCGCTGCTGAAACCAGGGGTGGTAGCCACAGAGAGAAATCACAAATAAAAATCACAACTAGTGTAACCAGGATTTGAACTCACAACCTCTCTGTCTCAAAACTAGCTTCTTGCCTTGAGACCAACCAGGCTCCTATTTATAATTTTAATAAAATTGTTGCGGACAGGTTTGTGTAAGATTTAATTTTAACTTAAACACTTTAACTTTAACCACAGTGTTGCCCACAACAATTTTATTAAAATTTAATTCTAAGTTTATTTGTACAAAATTTGAGTGATCTACCTACTACTTTTCGTCAAAATAATAATATAATTTTTAAGGAAGTGGAGCGTCTCCGATTATCTGCTAAGAAAAGCAAGCACCAAATCACTCACTTCTGTCAATATTAATAAATAATTTTTGTAATGGCTCTGCATTTTTAAGTTGGAACTTTTTGCACAAACTATCAATTAAATATTATAAATATTTAATATTATATAATTATTAATAATATTTAATATTATGAATGATATTTATAATTATAATAAATTAACACTTAAAATTGACACGTACATTTTTTTCCCATTTCTATGGGTTTTTTTGGTCTGGTGTACAGGTTTGCCTAAAATATGTAGAAGTTATCTATAAATATAATTTAAAAATCAATTATTTTAATGTAAATTCACAAAATTAATACAAGATAAAAGTTTGTTTGCCGTACTTTTGCATTATAATATTTAATTTGTTTAAATTTTTGTTAAATACCAGAAATTCTATTGGCAATAAAGTAAGTGCAATGGCTACACAATTCCATTTTCAGGAATTTAACTTTTTAAAATAAAAATTAATACAAATTTGTTAATTCATAAAAAATTAATAAATACTTTGATTGCAGTAAAAATTGCAGTAAAAAAAATAAATAAAAATAAAGCTTGTTATTCGCACGATATGGTACATTTTTTTTTGTCGGAAATCAATGAAATAAGGATGTAGAAAATGGTCATATGAAAATGTAGGCACTAACACCCTATTCCCCATATGCCTTAAGGTGTGAGGAGAATTCTTACTACTTATCACCCGCTGGTACACTTCAAAATTGCAAAATTCATGTGAAAACAAGAAAGCACAAAGTTAGCTACAACTGTGGGGTCTAATTTTGCTATGTTTGAACCCTATAAACACCTGATTATCTACATCGCACAGAAAATAGAGGATGCCCTACATGAAAAGAAACACACACTGACAGTGTGGGTCAACATGGAGAAGGCTTTTGATAGGGTATGGAGAGAAGGATTAAAGAACAAGCTTCTCAGACTTGGCATCCAAGGCCGTTTATTAAATTGGATATCTCAATACCTACAAGACAGAACGGCTAACAAGACAGAACGGCTAGAGTACAAGTACACGGACAACAAAGCAAGAAAGCCAGAATCGAACAAGGTGTCCCACAAGGTGGAGTACTATTCCCAATGCTCTTTTTAATTTTCATAAATGACATCGTAATGGACATTCCACCCAGAATACACTCAGCAATGTACACAGACGACCTGGTGATATGGGCACGTGAAGAATCTATGTCAGTGGCTAGCTCCAGAATGCAAGATGCTCTAGGAAAACTTGAAAAATGGACGAACACCTGGCTACTACCAATTAACGAAAAAAAACTGCATAAACAGTTTTCAGTTTATCAAGAAGCACACTCTCTGCAAAATTGAAGATAAAAGACCATACACTTCCTATTGACCAAAACCAACATATCTTGGCGTTACCATGGATCACAGAAAGACTTGGATAAATCAGATAGACAAAGCAAACAAAAGAGCCAGAAAACGAACAGATATTATGGAGATATTAGCAGGAACGGAATGGGGAGCAAATAGCAACATTTTGCAACGACTATACGTAGGAAGAGTAAGACCAGTCCTAGAGTATGAAGTCACAGCCTGGGCTACAGCTTCCAAATCATAGCTTAGCAAAATTAACAGAACACAAAACCAGGCTGCCCGTATCATCACTGGTGCAGTGAAATCTACACCTATCGAGACTCTAGAAACAGTAACAGATTTACAACCTTTAGAAGACAGATAGAAAATTAAAGTAATGAAACAAGCACAGAAATACAAAAGTCTCCCTAACCACCCCATGCACCAAATAATAACTGGTTTAGGAAAAGGAAGACTAAAGAGGAGCAACTTCGCTGCAATCTCCAAAGAACTGATAACTAGTGATCCAGTACTGTCCCAAACAATGCCGAAACCCATAAGCCCATTGGATATGACTCCTCATGGGAAACATAAAATAGCAGAACTGAAGGAAGACATAGTAGGAATCATGAAAAAAGGCACGCAAAGAGACACAAAGAGAAAGCACATAGCAGAAAAACACATAAATGACAACTACCCACAGGACTCCTGGTCACACATATACACAGATGGCTCTGCTATAAACGCCACCAGAAATGGAGGAGGAGGTGTGTTCTTGAGGCTGAATAACCAGGAAAAGATCACCAAGTCAATAGCTACTGGGAAATTCTCAAATAACTATAAAGCAGAAACTGAAGTCTTCGAAGACGCTGCAAAACTGGCTATCCAACCAAAAATAACATGCACAAGAAATTGGTGATACTGACTGATGCATTGTCAGTCCTAACAGCTCTAAAAACTCCAGGAACAGTGAGCTTGATGACTTGAGAACAGCCCTTGACCAACTGTGCGATAACTTCCAGAGAGTGGTCATCCAACAGATACCATCACACTGTAACATACAAGGAAATGAATGCGCAGACAAATTAGCAAAGGAGGGAGGAAGATTACCGCAAGAGAACCATCTGGTCAGATGAAGCCAAATCCATCATCAAAGGCCAGTACCATAAAAAATGGAGACAAGAACACCCAAAGTATAATGAGAGGGACGTATACCTCGAATTATCAAAGACGGATCAAGTCATCATACTTCGCCTACGCACTAGCCTCAAAAGAATGAGAAACCACATGTTCACCAAACTCAAAATAGGAACTACCAGCCAATGCCACTGTACACTGAATAACATGACAACAAAACATAAGAGAGTCTGGAGTCCTAGTCTGAATGAGCCATGATTGCAGAAGAAGAAGAACCCTTTAAACTATTTCATGATTACAAAGTATAAGCTTCCTTTATAAAGATATTAATCAATGAAGAAAATAGAAAAAGAAAGAAAGAATCCTATCATGCATTTAAAATATCATGTTAGTGTCATTATTTTTTTTAATTAATCGTCACATTTTTGGGTAATGTGGTCAGAACTATTCCCAACTTCATTCTCAGGAAAATCTCAGTTACAGGTTATGGCCAGGTGAACTTAACTCTTAATTACAATACCTACCTGTGATGCATTTCGTTATATTCTGTAGTACGAAATACTACCACTTAATTGTAATATTAGGAGCATTAAAAATTGTATTTTCTTTGAACTTTTGACACACAACTGTGTGTTTACCAATTAGACACATTGGGAACTTCGATTTCCTGTCTCAGGTTGATTTATGACCCGAAGTTGATCGCTTGGACCAGACATGTTATCTTTTCAGGCTGTCGCTGCAAGTTCATAAGTATGTTTGACTACCTGAAAGTGTTATTCACTGAGTTTCCTGAGTTAGAAAAGATATGTTTCATGTTGCCAACGGATGAGAAAATTTCCTCAAAATAAAAAAATTAAAATGACCAATTTGTTTAAATTTGGCAAATTTTGTTTGGATATGAAGTGGGAATGAAAAAAAGTCCTACATCAACAGAAACAAATGAAACACTTAGGGGTCATCAGAAGTAGTAATTAGGAAAGTACACGGAGGGGGGTAATATTTGATAACTGCAAACTATTAAATTTGGAAGAATTTGTGTTTTGATGCAGTAATTTTTACTATGGTATCGTTATCTAGGGTTAAATGTGGGAACCAGTCAGAGCTGAGATAATGAACCCGATCTCTTGGGGGTGTCCTTTTGGCTGCACTTCTTGAACACTACTTTTTGTTACTAATTTTCTTTGACCAAACTTTAACATAGAATTCACAAAATCATCTTACTCTGTATATTTTTAAACACTAGATGTATTCAATTAACAATTATTATTGAATAATTTTATACAAGTTTATTTTTTTATATAAAACCTATTATCTAGCAGGCTGTAGATACTTCTGCTGCCAAAAGTGAGGCGACTAAAAAACCTACACACGGTATTAAGGTAAACAAATAATTCAGGAATGTTATTTACCACAGTTGTTACAATTTCTTTTAATTATTAGGTTATAGACTAATTGTATAGCAAAGGTAAGGTGTAGAATAGAGCTCCAGAAAGAAAATAATTTTAAAAAGTGAACTGGATGTTATGTAATCCATATTTATCAATGGAAGTAGGAAAAACAGTTTTTTGATGTGGGGTTCATCCTGGCCTTTGGAAGTAAGTTCTGCACGATTCGACTAGAATCAAGATCTTAGAAGACCACAGAAATGTGTTTTTATGGAGGAATGTTGAGAAAACCATCGAGAACTAAGAAAAATATTGAGGTTGTCCTATGAGAGACCAAGATAAAAAGAACTCTAATTCATCATCATCATCGTGTGCCATACTGGTTGCTGTAGGCAATCATGTCCTTCCACAATCTTGTTGACCATTTTCCATGCCATGACACCAAGCTATCCAGTAATTTCTCTCTTTGTCATCCATGATCTCTCTTTCCTTTTATTTTGCCAGTTGTAACCAAGTATTCCAACTTTCATCTTCTCAGGATGTGCCCGAAAAATGTTAATTGTTTCTTTCTGGTGTTTTTTTTAGTACCTCCTTAGTGTTGGCCTCTTTGAGAATTTCCTCATTGGTCTTTTTATCTGCCCAAGGAACATTCTACTTTCTTCTGAGAAATCCCATCTCTGTGGCCTCTAATTGTTTTTCATTTGTTTGTCTACTGTCCATGATTCACTTCCATTGGTCAGGATTGGTTCTATATAGCACCAATGAACTCTCTTTCTCACTTTTATTGGCATAGATTTGTTGCATAAGATATTTTACATATTCTGAAATGCTATTTTGGCCTGAGCTATTCTGCTTTTTATTTATGTGGTGCATCTTCCATCTGATGTTATTATTGTGCCCAAGTATTTTAAATGTTGCACATGTTTCAGAGTTGTCCTGTTTATTTTTATGCTGCATAATGGTGATAATTGTTTCTTTGATATGACCATTACTTCTGTTTTCTTACTATTCAGACAGACCTTTCTTGTTGCTTTCCTTTATTATTATGTCATCATTTCTTGTAGTTCATTCTTTGTCTCTGCTATTAAGACTGTGTCATCCACATATCGCAAATTATCTGTGTTGTGACTGTTGACTTCAATTCCTTTTTTATCTCTCTAATTACTAACATCATCATCAAGTACCGGGCCTAGTGGTGTAGGTGATCATGTCTCTCCACAACTTTCGATCTCGGCAGCTATTTATCATTTCTGTTGTTGACCTTCTGCCAAGCCATTCTCTTAAGCTGTCTGTTATTTTTTCTCTTTGCTTCCCTCTATTGTCCCTCAATTTTTCCATTCGTTACAATATATTCCAATTACTAAACATCATAATCATAATGAAACAACCACACTTCATGATGAAACAATCACACATCATAATGAGACAATCATATATAATAATACAACAATAACACATCATAGTTGAACAATCGCATATCGTAATGAGACAATCATGTATAATAATACAACAATAACACATCATAATGAAAACATCACACATCATAATGAGACAATCATATATAATAATACAACAATAACACATCATAATGAGACAATCACACATCATAGTTGAAACAGTCATTTTATGACATATAATGAGAAGAGAAGAGTTGAAACATTTTGTGGAAACAGGAAAAACTGAGAAAATAATTGACAGAAGGAAACAGAGCAAAGGTGCCTGATAGCTTTAGAAGCTGTCACTGTGAATTGACAAACAGCTGTAGTCATGGATAAATGTTATCACCAATGTCAAGAGAAACAGTACTTGAATGTAAATGATGGTAACAATGATGTATATTACTTAATTAGCTTACATAAACTGCCTCATTACACTTAGGGCAGCCCCACAGGTAGATAAGTAATTTCAGTAGATAATAAAGGGTATATTTGCTGTGCAACTTTTTTTGTTAAAGTACAGGCTTTTAGCCAACCATATCAACTCAAGCCATATTTGATTCCAAATTCCTGCTGTGAGGTGTATGGAAGGAATTTTAACTTATAACCCTAGATTACAATAGCTATCTGTAACTCCCAGTTATGATACGGTAGTAAAAATTACTATCACTTAAATGTAACAGAAGGTGCTCTAAAAATAGTAATTCCTCTGAACTTTTGACACACTACCATGTATTCACACCAGGCAAAACATGGGAACTCGAAGTTCCTAGGTCAGGTTGATTTATGATCTGAGTTCACCTCATGGACCGGATTTGTTACAATGTTTGGTACGATCACTGTAAGTCTATTAGTATGTTCAGCTACCTCATAGCATTATTCGCTGTGTTTCCCAAGTCACAAAGGGTTGTTTGATGTATGCTGACGACCAAAGAGATTTCCCTAGTCAAAAAAAGGAGAAAGTACCAGTTTCCTGAAAATTTGCATTTTGTTTCCAATAAACAATGTAGCTCCACATGTTCGCCAAACTCAAAATAGGAACTACCAGCCAGTGCCACTGTACCCTGGATAACATGACAACAAAGCACGTTCTACAGGATTGCCTCCCCCGTACACAGACCTGAGGAGGACAATATGGCCCACACCCACCTCCCTGGAAGAGAAACTATACAATATAATTGTTTTATATTTCTCTATGTTGAGTTGCTGCTGCTCTCTTTTGTTCTTTACTAATTATACTATCATAATGTTGGTTATGTCTGTGTTATAATTTAACAAGGGAGCATTAGATCATTAATCATAAAAGTCACACTATCATGAAGATAGAAATATAAACCTTATTCTGAATTTTTCTTCTATGGCTAAAATAAAGAAAAACCAAATAAGCACACTAAGAATTGACAGCATAGTCAAATTTAGTTCCTCTCGGGCTGAAGATGGCACATAGGATGGAAGTCTTTGCTCTCCACAATTTGTTGTTAGTTCCATGGATTAGGCTTCCCTAATCATTGTTCTGCGTAGTGCTACTTTTGGCCTTCCTTGTTCTATTTCACTGTTTCATGTTTTCCACAGAAATATCCCCTTTAAATTTGAGGCTGAGAAATTACTGTATAAATTGTTGCTTATTTTAATGTATTTTTGTAAAAATCCAGATTTCTATTTTTCATACTTATAATTTTATCAATGGTGGTTAGATTTTGTGTAATTGTTTTGCTTAATTTACATTCTAAATTACAGAAAAAAGGAGATTTAAAACCAAAAGGCAAGACAAAAGCTAAGGATGATGATGATTTGTCTATGTTTACTGTGGACAAGTGAGTTCTTTTGTTGATTAAGTTTTTTCCCCATTTTATTACAAACTTTCTGTATCTTATTTTCACCCTTGATTTTGATTCCTATCTGTGGGTCACATTTTCATGATACATTTATAAAAATTACTACCACTTAAATGTTACGTTTGGAGTTCAAAAAATAGAGTTTCCTTTGAACTTAGGCTCCACTGCTGTGGATAATTTTCCAATACTGTAATTTAATTCTGTTATTTCAATACTGTAATAATTTTCTCGGTTATGTTCGATTTATGGCTGAAATTCGAACGCGTTGAGCTATTGGAGGTGTTACCTTGTCTTTTCACATGTTTGTCATAAGTCCGTCAATCCAGCTGTATGTTTGGCTCTCTCAAACAATTGTTCACTGTCTCTCCCATGTTATAAAGGTTTCTTTGATGTCTCACGGGGGAAATTTCCCCAGTCATAAGAAAAAAAAAAGAAATTTTTGAAATTTGGTGAAATTTATGTTAAAAAAAGACAGTCCCCTTTCTACGATATCATCGTATTTATTAACGACACTTTTGAAAAAAGAAAATCCAACAGCAAAAGAAATAAAACAAACACACTCAGGGGTCAACAGAAGTAGTAACTAGGAAGGTGTTGGGAAAAAGGGAACGTTTGCCCACAGCAAACTGTCAAATATCAAGAATTTGTATTTTGAGGTGGGAATTTTTATGACGGAATCATAAAATAGGGTTTATTAAATTTTGTTGTCAGTTTCTTTTTGCACAAAATAAAAAAAACTATTTTCTTTCTGCCATGAATGTTGTAAATTGTCAATCAATCAAAGGGCCAAGCAAAGAAATGCATAAAAATGTGAAGCTGCAGGATAGCTAATTGTAAGGAGAAATGGAAAAAAAATATATAGAAAAAAATGGCATGGTTAAAGCTTTACGTTATTACTATTCATTACATATAAGTTATTACTATTCACTACATATAAGTTATTACTATTCATTACATATAAGTTATTACTATTCATTACATATAAGTTATTACTATTCATTACATATAAGTTATTACTATTCATTACATATATGTTATTACTATTCATTACATATAAGTTATTACTATTCATTACATATATGTTATTACTAATCATTACATATAAGTTATTACTATTCATTACATATATGTTATTGCTATTCATTACATATAAGTTATTGCTATTCACTACATATAAGTTATTGCTATTCATTACATATAAGTTATTACGTATTAACTTATTACATAAAGCTTTAACCGTACCGTTTTTTTCTATATATTTTTTTTCATTTCTCTTATCATTCAAAACCTTTTGGACCCCTATTTAAAGCATAAGGTCTCTCCATCAATCCCTGTTATTGGACATTTTCTCTACTTCTCTCCAGTTTAAGCCAATGCTCTTAAAGGTTTCCATGACTTCTCTTCTTCATGTTTTCCTGGGCATTCCTGGCTTTCTCTTCCCATTTAGGTTCCATGACAGTACCTATGCTGGTGTGAGGCTTCCAATGTTCTGATCAGTCCATATATGTTTAATATGTTCCTTGTCTTCTATGATCAGACTAAGAGGTTCATCAGAAAATGAACTTCAGATTGTTTCATCTTTCATGTAAACTACAACACAACGTGTCTTTGCCCACTCAATGTCCTTTTTAAGATCAGACATCAAAGAAGACTCATACCTGTTCATGACATGTTCTTCAGCTGAAATGACCCAAGTCATGATTTCGCAAATGAGACCCTAAAATGATGCAAATGAGACCCTAAAATGACACAAATGAGACCCTAAAATGACGTAAATGAAACCCTTCCCCTGGCAAAAATTCAGATGTTTCTAACTTACATTCAGGATTTCTGTCTAGGCAGCATTTATTTCATTATCGTTTCCCACCTTTCCACTATAAAAAATAGTTATTGTTTGTTTAACGCCGTAGACATTGCTGTGTTTGTTGTTTCAGTTCATCTCACTAATTTGGTAAAATAACAGTTGCCGCCCTTATAGCCCAGTGTTTTATGTCTGTCGCTTTTACTGGCGCCGTGAGCACAAAAAAATATATATAAATAAGCTAAAATGTATATAAAATTAAAGTGAGACTTAACTGACACAAGATCCAAAAAGCTCCCAGCAGGTAGATGACTGTGAGTTAAATGGGACGCAGGAGGAGAGAGAGGAGGGGCAAGAAATCAGTCACATGATTAGATGAGAAGTCAGACAAGATAACAAGGTAGTAGAATTAGGTGTGAAAGACTGTTAATGACACAGGTAATCACTAGAGATTGGGAAGTGTATATATGGAGTAAGAAAGAGCAAACAAAGCCCAGCAATACCCAGACAACACAGCAATAAATGAGGTGTAATATAGGGATTATCAAATATTGCCCAGGGATATTACGTCAGGGTGTAGGGGGTCAAAACAAGAGCAGGTGATGGAAGACAGAAGAGGAGAGGGTGGGGGGGAACTGGAAGGAAGGTGGGAGTGAAAGATGGAGGGGGGGGGGGTTACTAGATTATACGTTTGAAAGTGATACATTGATGCCCCCTGGGGTGAGGCAACCCATACAGGCTTCTCTACCATACGATTCTCTAAAGTGAATCAGCTGTGGCTATCAGAAGAAAATGACAACAGACCAGTAACTTGGACATCCATCTTACCCTGATGTCCCTTAGAGTTGAAGTGGGATGCTATTGGGGTGCCTGCATCTCGATTGATGTCATACAGGTGTTTGCCGCATCTGTCCCCAAGACAGTGTCTTGATTCACCTTTGTAGGTCGTCCTACATCGCTCACATATGATGACATAGATATGTTGCGTGATTTACAAGTTAATCCTTTTCTGATCTCAAAAGGACCATTGGGGAAGAGGACATCTTTTCGGAGGACATGGTTGCAAGTATTACATAGATTGCAAGTGCAACGGATAATGCCCTGATGGTTGTGGGGGGAGGTAGAAAGGCGGCTCCTGATAAGTGTATCACGGATATTGCGATTACACTTAAAGGCAACTAATGAGGGGGTCAGGGAAGAGTAGAAGGGTAATGGAGTTGGAGCGGAGAATGGGGAGGTAGCAGTGAATGATTCCTATCACCGCGTAGTGATGAGGGTGATGGGTGAGAGAAAGTACTCTTGAATGAAAATGAATATAACAAAAATTAAACTGTTAAAAAAATATGAATTTTACTTTTACTCACAGAAATTATGAAATTGTATTTCTGTATAAACAAATACAGATATTCATTTTTAATTAGAGAGATAAAATGTTGTGAATTAGGTGTATCATAATATAAAATATGTAGTCTGGTGTAATTTTTCTGGGAGTGGAGGGCTAGACAAACATTCTGGTCAGACTTTGCGGGAATGAATTCTGTATTTGACATCACCACTGCATAAAACTAAGGTAGATGTTTTAAAGAGCAAGTGTTCAGATGTGGACTATATTCCTTTAGTCATCGAGTGAATGCGAGAGAGAAGAATCCATGTTGGTTGTGCTCTTTGTTGAAGTTTTAAACAAGCAGGGTGGCTGAACAGCCCAGGTTGGCTCCCACGAAATGTGAAGGGAAACCTCTCAAATCAAACCAAGACCCAGCATACGGAGAATGGGCTGTGTCAACCATTGCTGAAGCATGTTGGATAAATCAGGACATATGTTGTTCAATAAATTAGGACATTTGCACAAAATTGAGCATTGATATTACAACTAACTCACCTCACATTATGGTGCAGATTCTACTTCAGTTTGTCTTAATTTCTTTTCTCAGCACTGTTTTTTGTATTTATTTTTTGTGTCTTTATTCTTTTCTCAGCACTGTTTCATTTTGTCTTTTTTCTTTTATCAGCACTTGCATATTCTGTGGAGAGAAGAATGACAGTTTTACAGAAGAAGGCTTGGATCTTCATTACTGGAAGAACTGCCCAATGCTGAAAAGATGTGCAAACTGCAAGCAGGTAATTTTCATCAAATTCATTCTTTCTGTTAAATCTACTAGTAATAAAATTGGCGTCAAATTATAAAAGTTTATTTTTCTGCTACTATCATCAATAGCCAGCAAAATTGGGCTTGAGGTCAATCATGAAAAGACTAAAGTCATGAAAAGTTTAATTCCAACAAGTGACAAAATATACATGGAAAACAAACCAGTAGAAGAGATCGATCACTTCATCTATCTTGGAAGTCACATTGATCGAGAAGGGGATACGAGCAAAGAAATTAGAATCAGACTGGCTAAAGCAGCAATGTCTTTCAGAAGCCTTGAAAAGTTGTGGAAATCAAAACTCATTAGCACAAACACAAAACTTAGGCTATTCAAATCAAATGTACTATCAACCCTTACGTATGCGTGTGAAAGCTGGAAAACAACAAGAGATATAGAAACAAAGTTGAACGCATTCGAAAATAAATGTCTAAGGAAAATACTTGGTATAGAATGGAACGAATTCAAAACAAACGAGGAAATTAGAGAAATCGCCAATCAACCACTAATATCTTCAGTAATAAAGAAAAGACGATGGGCATACGTTGGACATGTGATGAGAAGAGATAATAATCGAATAGCAAAGCAAGCCCTCATATGGGAAACAACAGGTAAAAGAAAAAGAGGAAGACCCAGGGAGACACTGAGAAGAACATTGATGAGAGAGGCGGGAGCAGCAGGAGTCGGCTCCCTCAATGAGATAGAACTGCTTGCACAGAACAGAGACAGATGGCGAGATTTGATAAAATATCTTTGAAAGAAAACTGCTAGAACAAGAGTTCATATAGGTGAAGGTGTATCTTGGTCTACGCCCTATGGGCCGGTTACGGCTCGAAAGGTCAATAGATAGATTTTTCTGCTACACAGACACGATGAAAAATTACTTTAAAAAGTTAAAAACTTAAAACACAAATTCTTAGAATTCATCAGTTTGCCATGTGCGAATGCTCTTTCCTGCCATATAACCATGATGAATCATTGCAACAAGATGTTTTATTTTTTAAAATATACCATGTACATTGTAAAAAATACAGTGGTATAGTAATAGTAACGTAATATCAACCCTTACGTATGCATGCAAGAACTGGAAAACAACAAAAGACAAAGAAACAAAGTTGAATGCATTTGGAAATAAATGTCTAAGGAAAATACTTGGAATAGCATAGAATGAATTCAAAATAAATGGGGGGACTGGTTGATCTCGAGGAAGCCTCGAGACAGAGAGGTTGTGAGTTCAAATCCCGACTACACCGGTTGGGATTTTTATCTATGATTTCTCTCTGTGGCAACCACCACTGGTCTCAGCAGCGAGGCCCGGCTTGAAATGTCAATTACTCATCAACGAAAAAAATATGAGTACCTCCGAAGTCGGAGTTATCTGCCTGTGTGGCAAGGGACCCCTGTGCACACGGCGGCCAGGGAAAAATGGATTAACACGCAAAATTCAGTTCCTCATCTCTAGGGACTTCATCAGAGGTCAAAGCTGGCGAACAAAAAAAAAGTAAAAAATAAAATAAATGAGGAAATTAGAGAATTCGCCAATCAACCACTAACATCATCACTAATCAAGCAAAGACATTGGACATATGTTAGATGTGTCATTAAAAGAGATAATAACCGAATAGCAAAGCAAGCTCTCAAGTGGGAAACAACAGGCTGGAGGAAAAGAGGTCAGCCTAGAGAAACACTGAGAAGAACATTAATCAGAGAGGCAAAGGCAGCAGAAATTAGCTCTCTCAGTGAGATCGATATGCTGATACAGAACAGAGACAAATGATGAGATTTAATAAAAGATCTTTGCAAGGATTGAGACTGCTAGAAAGTAAGTTTTTAAGAGACCTCTTAAGCTGTCTGATATCTTTTCTCTTTACTTCCCTCTGTCTCTTTGCCACTCAATTTTTCCGTTGTCATAATATATTCCAGCCGTTCCCTTCTTGTTGCATGGCCAAAAAATGATGATTGTTTCTTCCTAATTTTGGAAATTAGCTCTCTTTTTGCTTTGGTCTCTTTCAGAACGTTTCTATTACTCTTCTTAGCTGTCTATAGGTATTCTCAACATTCTTCTGTAAAACCACATTTCTACAGCCTCCAGTGATTTTCTTGTCTGTTGTCCTATTGTCCATGATCCACATCCATATGTTGAGACTGCCTCTACACAACATTTAAGAACTCTTTTTATTTCTTTTCCTCCTTTTTTATCTCTTCTTCTTAAATATAAACTAAAAATTGAAATAGCTTCTTTGATCAAAATTAGTAAAATTATGATTTTATTCTTTTATAACATGCCACATATAATATTGTAATGAATCAATTTGAAAGTGATAATGACCAACCAGCAACTCCATTGAGAGCAGTCAGCGACTCAAGCTGGCTGCAAGCATCAGGAGCAAAGCTGATCAAGACCCTACACCACTCTCCAGTGATACCCCAGGAATCAGACTTAATGGTCTGATCAATCGAGTGGGGCTCATACTGGAAAAAATATTGAAAATGCCATAAACAGCAACAATAAAGAGTATTGAGAATTTTATTGAAGAAGCCAAAGCATAAAGAAAGCTCATTTTCATTTTATACAGCAGGAGAAACAGTCATTATTTTATACAGCAGGAGGAAACAGTCATTATTTTATACAGCAGGAGGAAACAGTCATTATTTTATACAGCAGGAGGAAACAGTCATCATTTTATACAGCAGAAGAAACAGTCATTATTTTATACAGCAGGAGGAAACAGTCATCATTTTATACAGCAGGAGAAACAGTCATTATTTTATACAGCAGGAGGAAATGGTCATTATTTTATACAGCAGGAGAAACGGTCATTATTTTATACAGCAGGAGGAAACAGTCATTATTTTATACAGCAGGAGGAAACAGTCATCATTTTATACAGCAGGAGAAACAATCATTATTTTATACAGCAGGAGGAAACAGTCATTATTTTGTACAGCAGGAGGAAACAGTCATTATTTTATACAGCAGAAGGAAACAGTCATTATTTTATACAGCAGAAGGAAACAGTCATCATTTTATACAGCAGGAGAAACAGTCATTATTTTATACAGCAGGAGGAAACAGTCATCATTTTATACAGCAGGAGGAAACAGTCATTATTTTATACAGCAGGAGGAAACAGTCATCATTTTATACAGCAGGAGAAACAGTCATTATTTTATACAGCAGGAGGAAACAGTCATTATTTTATACAGCAGGAGAAACAGTCATTATTTTATACAGCAGGAGGAAACAGTCATCATTTTATACAGCAGGAGAAACAGTCATTATTTTATACAGCAGGAGGAAACAGTCATCATTTTATACAGCAGGAGGAAACAGTCATCATTTTATACAGCAGGAGAAACAGTCATTATTTTATACAGCAGGAGGAAACAGTCATCATTTTATACAGCAGGAGAAACAATCATTATTTTATACAGCAGGAGGAAACAGTCATTATTTTATACAGCAGGAGGAAACAGTCATCATTTTATACAGCAGGAGGAAACAGTCATTATTTTATAGAGCAGGAGGAAACAGTCATTATTTTATACAGCAGGAGGAAACAGTCATCATTTTATACAGCAGGAGGAAACAGTCATTATTTTATACAGCAGGAGGAAACAGTCATCATTTTATACAGCAGAAGGAAATGGTCATTATTTTATACAGCAGGAGGAAACGGTAATTATTTTATACAGCAGGAGGAAACAGTCATCATTTTATACAGCAGGAGGAAACAGTCATCATTTTATTCACCATGTAATGAGAGGGAAACAGCTAGAATTTGTGACATCAGTAAAAAAAAGAAAAAAATGGGAGTGCATGCGAAAGTGGGAAACTGGGAGCAACGATACCAGATGATGTGACATAATGGTTGGTAGGAAGTCAACAAATATTATAAATAACTATATAGAGATAGAAAGTAGTGGAGAGTTATGATCATTTGTGCAGAGGTAACACAACTTGATGGTGATAAAGGCATTAAAGGTAATTTGAAATCTGTAAAAACTGTCATTTGTCTGCAAAAAAAAACACAATCTATGTAGATGAAATGGTATTGTATTTTTGAACATCTCTTACACCACGAATGAAAGTTTGCTAAAAGATAGAACAAGCAATTATTTTCACTATTGTGAAGAAACACAAATTGAAATTGTTTGGCTACATATCTTGATCACTTGGCATAGCAGAGATCTTTCTGCAAGGAACTGTGAAAGGGAGATAAAAAGAAAGAAAGAGCTGAGAAGATAACATTACAGAATGGACAGCCCTTGATTTGCATTCTAAAAGAATGACTGAAAATAGAAATATATGGAGAAAGGTAGATGAAGCCTTTTTCAGGGTGTCCCACAATCCACTGAGTTATGGTATGGAGAAACTGTCAAACTGATAAAGTTAATATTTCTTGCCTTCTTACAGGTTGTTGAAATAGCCACGTACACAGACCATATGTTGACGGAATGTGAAACAAAGTCAAACTTCAGTAAATGTCCACGGTGTACTGAAGCCATATCTAGGACAGAGTTTGATCAGCATGTAGCAGATAAGGCCTGCAATTGTAAGTAGCATCTGAGGCATGAGTCTTAGCATGAAAACAAGTATAGTTTTGCACTTTAATATTATGATTTTAGTTTAGATGTATGAGCACATATTGTCTGTCAGTAAATTAGAATAGATAAACTGGCTGAGAGGGGTTATTTTTTTGTGTAGTTGGCTTAGAGTGCTCCATTTGAAAGAGCTTTTTGCCACTGGAAGAACATTTGTTTTGTTTCTATGTCATATTTGTACATCCAGCTTTCATCACCAGCCATTATTTAGGATGTGAACAAGGATCATTTTTGGGTTATTTATGATGTTCTATGCAAATTGACAACCAGTCTCCATCCTATTTCACTGTCATGAGACAGGACAACAGTTTTGCTGACACCTGTCTTGTACACAGATCTTCATTTAGGATTTCATGGCACCTACAGATTGATAATGAGAGACTGAGTGGATAGTGCGCTCACTATAGATCAGAAGGGTCTGGATTCAATTTCCAGTTCTGGAGAATTTTTTTCACACTGACTCCAGGGTTCACCCAGTCTCTAAAAATTGGTACCAGAAACTTCTCTTGCAAGTAAGGCAGCATGGTGTAATACCGACCATTTCTCCAAAAATGTACAACTGGCCATGGACAAATATATTTTTCACAGATCTACAAGACATGGTAGGAGGAACCTTTACTTAATGGTTGATGTTCCAACATCCTGTGCAGCTTCAGTGATAAATAAATGTCTGTACATGTGCTTTCTTTACAAACATGCCACAGTCTTGCCAGTTTTAGGTCTGCTTTGATGGGATCATTTTTTAAAGATTGCCATCCATTTTTTTTTATGGAAATATCACTCCAATGGCTTTGGCCTTCCTCTGCTGTGTACACCTCAGAATGTCAGTTTTAGTAACTTGAAAGAAAGCATTGGTCAGTTTGAGGCTGGTGGAATCTTCATACAGCTTGCTCTGACAGGCACTAGTGATAGCCACAAGAGCTTTCCCTTTTTGTCATATATTGGATATGATTATAGTAGATTTTTAGCAGGCATTTTGCCTGTGCCACAATCACATTCATTAAGGGTTACCATCTTTAGAGTATAGAAAAGATATTTAAATCTTTTATGGCTTGTTCGGAATTAAAAAATTACTATATATTTTGCTATTTCTTTTTTCTTCTGCAACCATGGCTCATTCAGACTAGAATTCAGGACTCTCTAATGAAGGCTGCAGTGATTCAGGTGCACCAATGAAGGCTGTAGTGATTCAGGTGCACTGATGAAGGCTGTAGTGATTCAGGTGCACTGATGAAGGCTGCAGTGATTCAAGTGCACCGATGAAGGCTGCAGTGATTCAGGTGCACCGTAGAGTTTCTCCTCCAGGGTGGTAGATGTGGGCCACCTTGACCTCCTCAGATCTGTGGCGGGGGCAGTCCTGTTGGATGTTTTTTTTTATTTTGTCTATTGAGCTGGTCTTAGATCAAGTTTGGGGGGACTGGTTGGTCTCGAGGCAAGACGCCGGCCTGAAGACAGAGAGGTTGTGGGTTCAAATCCTGGCTGCACCAGTTGGGATTTTTATCTATGATTTCTCTCTGCGGCAACCACCCCGAGGCAAGACGCCGGCCTGAAGACAGAGAGGTTGTGGGTTCAAATCCTGGCTGCACCAGTTGGGATTTTTATCTATGATTTCTCTCTGCGGCAACCACCCCTGGTCTCAGCAGCGAGGCCTGGCTTGAAATGTCAATTACTCATCGATGGAAAAAATATGAGTACCTCCAAAGACGGAGTTATCTGCCTGTGTGGCGAGGGACCCCTGTGCACACGGCTGCCAGGGAAAAATGGATTAACACGCAAAGTTCAGTTCCTAGTCTCTAGGGACTTCATCAGAGTCAAAGCTGGTGAAAAAAAAAAAAAAAAAAAAAAAAAAAAAGATCAAGTTAGACAGTGCTCCTCAAAGCTGAATGCATCATTATGAAAATTTTAGAACTTTTTTTTTTTTTAGGACAAAAGCAAACACACATGCTGAATAATAAGGTCCATGTTTTGTTAAATCAGTCAAGCACTGAAGGTGATCTTCTTCTTCTTCTTTCCTTCCTCATTTGCCTTTCAGCGTCGAGAGTGGTCTTCTTCTCCTGGCCATAGATTGGATAATGAAAATAACTCAGAACAACAGAAATGGAATCCAGTGGTTCACTGACCAAGCAACATAATGACTTAGACTTTGCTGATGACATAGATCTCCTATCACGTAATCATCAACAGATGCAAGATAAAATACTTGAGTGATCACAACAGCTGGAACTGAAAATAAATAGAGATAAGACCAAAATTTTGAGAATTAATGCATTTGACAATGACAAAATAACACACAATAGAAGAAATACCTCTACTAGCTGTACAATCTTACATATATCCAAGCAGTAATATAGATAAAGAGGGAAGAACAGAGAATGATACCAAAATAAGGATATCAAAAGCAAGAGGAGCATTCATTGCACTGAGAAATATATGGAAATCCATAGAAATTAGGTTAAATACAAAAATAAAAATTTTCAACTCCAATAGTAAGTATGTCCTATTATATGGCTGTGAAACATAGAGAACAACAAAAATCACAATCATGAAGATAAGACCTACATTAATGGATGCTTGTGCAGAATAAAAGGACGGAGATGGCAGGACAAAATCACTAACATAGAATTTTGGATAAGTACCAGTCTTACGGCTTCCGGGTTCACCCAGCCTTAAAATGGGTGCCGGATTTTTTCTGGGAAAGTAAAGCAGCACGGGCGTAATACCGACTACATTACCCCAAAAATCATGTGCTGAGGGTCTGCAAAATATAGGGTCACTAACACCATATTTCCCTATATGCCACTTGGCGTGACGGGGGTACTTTACCTTTTTTTTTTTTTTACCAGTCAAATACCAGTGGATAAAGAGATAGAGTGAGGATGATGGTGCTGGATAGGACACCCACTACGGAAGCCAACTGAGAGTATTACACAACAGTCCCTGTTTTAGAATCCTCAAGAAAAAAAACAATGAAGAAGACCAAAATATTCTTGGAGAAGACTGATGGAAGCAGAGATGTAGGTGATGCAGAAAATATGGAATCATCTTAAAAGAATGGCAAGAAACAGAATGGCCTGGAAATTGTTTGTTGAAGACCACAGGGAGTTGAAAGAAAAAAGACTGCAAACCATAACATATTCATGTCCACTTAATGTCCTTTTAAGGGTGGATAATGAAGAGATGTATTCCTTTGGTCATCATGTGAACACAAGCAAGCGGTAACATGTTTCATTTCTATTTTTCAGCGACTAAGCCAGGGCTGAACCATTGTCCTCTGTGTCATGAGAACATTCCATCTGGTGAAGATGGGTGGAAGGAACATTTGATGAGCAAGACTGGATGTAAACAGAACCCTCGGCGGTTGCTAGCACTGAACAAACCACCCGGAGGGAATGCCGGTAAGATGCATTTTTATTAGATCAGTGAGGATAACAATTATAAATAAACAGAAATGTAAAATATAAAATTTCAAATTACTCTTTATCTCCAGTATATTAAAAAATAACATTTCCCTTCCTTTGATCAGAATATTCTTTAACTCCTGATGTCCGTGGGAAGGCTGTCATGGTTACTTACTTACACTTTGCCAAGTGAATGCTGACATGGTTACTTTAATTTTGTTTCATTATAGTAAATACTACACATTTTAATCTACCACATCTGCAAGGGATTTAACTCTAATAGAATTTCCTGTCTTTAGAAATGCTTTGGTCGATCAACGTAGGCTTAATTTGTTCACAAAATCGTCAAAATTTGTGTTGTTTTCTAAAGTCTTCAATCAGCTGATTCATGTTTATAAGTGAAAAATGGCTAGCAGCAGTGAAGTATCTATCGCTCTTAAACGTGAATTATTATTAACAGCAGAAAAAGCTAGGAATTATGTTCTGAGAACTTTAAATGTAATAGTGATCTTAGTGACTTAGTTTTAGTAGCACTGTTGGATTAAAATGGACCCCCACTTTGGGTTTGTGAGTACCATTTTTGATTTTAAAAAAATTTTTTTGACAAAAATTTTGATTCTTAATTGCTTAAATTCTTATCCTTCAATTTTTTTTCAAAATAATGTTTCTGATTATGAATCTGTGTCCTTTTTCCTTCAATTTGATGCCTAATATATATGTCTATGACTTGTTATAGTGAAAATATGAAAGATTTAGTGAAAGAAGTATTTTTCAGGAAGAATAAATTATGGCAAAACAGTAGTGACTGAGTAGAAAAACACTGGACATTAAGAGTTCAAATGATTATAAATTATATCCACATACTTTGATGAAGTTGAAACCTCTGTAATCATTTTAATTAGAAATTTTATTAAAGAAATTTTTTATTCTATTCTGTTCTATCCATGGAACCAATTTAATTATATTCTAATCTATTGACCTTTCAAGCCGTAGCAGCCCATAGGGCATAGACCCAGATACTCTTTCTCTTATCTAAATTGTTATTCTAGCAGTTTTCAATCCTTCTAAAGATATTTTATCAAATCTCACCATTTGTCTCTGTTCTATGCAAGCAATTCTATCTCATTGAGTGAAGCCAATTCCTGCTGCTCTTGCCTCCCTGATCAATGTTCTCAGTGTCTCTCTGGGTCGGCCTCTTTTCCTCTTACCTGTTGTTTCCTGAGAAGAGGAAAGTTGGAATACTTGGTTACAACTGGCAAAATAGAAGGAAAGAAAGATCGCGGATGACAGAAAGAGAAAATACTGGATAGCTTGGTGTCATGGCATGGAAAACAGTCAACAACAGAACTGATACGATACACTGTAGATAGAAGATTGTAGAGGGACATGATCACCTACGCCAACCGTTATGGCACATGATGATGATGATGATGTTGTTTCCCACATAAGGGCTTGCTTTGTTATTCGGTTATTATCTCTCCTCATCACATGTCCAACATATGACCATCATCTTTTCATGATTACTGAAGATATATTAGTGATTGCATGGCGATTTCTCTAATTTCTTCATTTGTTTTGAATTCGTTCCATGCTATACCAAGTATTTTCCTTAGACATCTATTTTTGAATGCGTTCAACTTTGTTTTTGTTTCTATGTCTCTTGTTGTTTTCCAGCTCTCACATGCATACGTAAGGGTAGATAGTACATTTGATTTGAGTAGTCTAAGTTTTGTGTTTGTGCTGATGAGTTTTGATTTCCACAACTTTTCAAGGCTTCTGAAAGACATTGCTGCTTTAGCTATTCTGATTCTAATTTCTTTATTTGTATCTCCTTCCCGATCAATGTGACTTCCAAGATAGATAAAGTGGTTGATCTCTTCCACTGGTTTATTTTCCACATATATTCTGATACTTACCTTAAGGGAACAAGAAATTGAAAGACGTGAATGCATTCACTTATTTTGGTAGCATCATGGACAGGGAGGGAGGTAGGAAGAAGGTGGTACATCAAGAAACATGGACAACATAAACCAAGAATTTGAGGAAATTGCAGACATTTATTAACACTCACTTAACTCTTTCAGTACGGAAGCTTTTTATGAACCCAATGCAAAATATTTCAGAGACAAAATTTTTCATCGTTTTAAGAATCAATCTACATATTTATATTTATCTAACATATAACATATTATGGGTGTCCGGTTAGCGCAATCGATAGGCGGTTGGCTTACCACGGCAACAGCCGGGGTTCGTAATCCTGGCGAGGACACCTGGGTTTTACTAATTCCCTAAAAATTAGTAGGAGCCGCGATAGCTCAGTGGTTAGTGAACTGGACTACTACGGACAAGGGGTAGGGTTCGATCCCAACCGACGGCTCCGGGTTCACCCAGCCTTAAATGGGTACCGGATTTTTTCTGGGAAAGTAAAAGCAGCACGGGCGTAATACCGACCACATTACCCCAAAAATCATGTGCTGAAGGTCTGTAAAATATAGGGTCACTAACACCATATTTCCCTATACGCCACTTGGCGTGACGGGGGGTACTTTACTTTTACTTACTTTATAACATATTATATATGATTGTTTAGATAATTGAACAAGGAATTAGATTTCACCAATATCATGATGATACAAGACATATAAAAAGAATATGGTTTGATGGCGTTCACAACATATTATATATGATTGTTTAGATAATTGAACAAGGAATTAGATTTCACCAATATCATGATGATACAAGACATATAAAAAGAATATGGTTTGATGGCGTTCACAGTAATCAAATTGAGTGTGGCGCACTATGCAGCGAAATGTACACTGCCGAAATCGGCATGGCGCACAGTGCGGCAAAACGTACGGAAAGAGTTAAAGAAGGTGCTTCAAATCAGATGGCCAGACATTATTATAAATAATGAACTGTGGCAAAGAACAAATCAACCCAGAGCTGAAGAGTTGATAAGAAAAAGATGGTGGGAATGAATAGGACACACACCTTAAAAGTCAACTGTAAGATTACCAGACAAACTGTTACCTTGAACCAGTGGGCAAAAGTGATGAAGATGAAATCTTGAGACTAAGATGACAGATAAATTACACCTGGAAATGATTAGAGGGGTCAGCAAAAGGCAGAAAGGGTTGGAAAGCTCTTATTCATGATAAGTGCTCCAGTGAAAGGTACGAAAATGCAGGAATTAAGCAAAATTGAGTAGTATAGGTTAGACCAAACCTTATAAGAATAGAACAGAACAGGCGTTAAGACAGTTGTCATGTTCAAGATCTCTTTAATGTCTTGAAATTAATCACCTTCATATCGAGACTTAAAACCTTAGAAAATACTTGTCTACATGCACCATGTATGTTTGCTAATTATATATTCTATTTTTTTTTAATTAGACTGTTCTCATAATACTTGAGAAATACTTAATTAACTTTCATTTCTTTTAATTCTAAGGTACCAAACCACCACCTAGAGGAAAAACAATAGCCGGAAGAGGGAAAAAATGATTGAAAATACGTGGAGACATTTGTCAACAATAGCATAAAACAGCATGACAAACTACAGACAGAGGAAAGGAATGAAAGCACATGATTTCTTATCAAAGTTACCTAAAAAAATAAGGCAATATATGTCATCAAATTATGAATGACAAAAATATGTATATATATGTGTGTGTGTATGTAAATAGTGAAAGTAGGTTTAAAAGTCTATTTTATATGTAAGAATGAAACATCAATACACATTACCCATGATATGGTAATGAGGGCTCAAACGGACAATTGACAACAAAATGATCAACAATAAAATGTTTCAGCTTTGTTAATGAGTCAAGACTAAACACACCAACATTTCAACTCTATAAAAGGCTATCAACTGGAGCAAACACATACAAATAACAAGCCTCAAAAAGTAATAATGAGAACTGAAAATATTGTCCCAATGGATAAGGTAGACATGCATAAAATTAGGGAGGGCAGGTGATTGTGTTGATAACTTGTTCTGCTCCAAACCATGAGGACATGGGTTTGATTGATGGTTGGGTCAACATTTTTTTTCTGTCAGGGTGAAATTAAAAACTCAAATCCAGACACCTCATGGTGACTCTACCGGACAAGTGGTTATTTTTTTTTTTTAATCCAGTCTTATATGTCCCTTTAGCCATATAAGATAATTTCTAAACCAAATAATTTATACCCTTAAATGGGATAATGCCAAATATATCTTGATTCTTGCAAGAAACAGAACGGCTTGGATTAGAAAGGGCCGGCTACGGCTCGAAAGGTCAATAGATAGATAGATACTCTACAGGAAGCTAAATGATAGAAGAAGATATATATATATATATATATATATATATATACATATATATACTCTTCTATGGGAGACCTAGAGAGGGACTAAATGGAACACTTATAAGAGAAGCAAAGTTGGCAGGCATAGACTCATTTGATAAGATCAAATAATATCTCACCAAGAAAAGAGATAGATGATGAAAAAGACTATGAGCTCTAAGCGACGTCTAACAGCATGGAAAGGATACAGATGAAGATATATATAAAACTGGACATTTTTTATGATAACACACATACAGGGAGCAAAAGCAATTCTAAAACTGTTGATAAAAAGTGGCCTGAAAAATGAAAAAGAAACATTAATGATACTGTCATAGAAATTACCACCTCAAAATAAATTTTTTGTGAATTCAACAGTTTGACACGGGCAAACAGACACCCCCCCTCCTAATTATTAATTGTGGACCGTAGCAAAGAATTCTTGGTATCGTAAAAACGCTGCTATTTTTTTTCTCATAAATTTGGCCAATTTTCAAGAAGGAAACAAGCAAAATAAATGCAATGCTGCTGAAAAGCTGGTAGCAAGGAACAAGTGATGAGGTGTATCATAGACTCCTACAAAGTATGGTGACAGCTTTATAAAAAAAGGACAATACAAAATAATTTACGTTTCAGCCTATATTCGGCATTCTTCAGAAAACAGAGACAACACAAACAGAAACGGATAACGATATGAAGGTATACTCTACAACACATTCTCAATTTTCAAGAAATTAGGTTTTTTTAAAATTTGATCAGGGGAAATTTTCGGCTGCCTGCAAAAATCTCTTCCATGGGTTGTTGGTGAGACTAAACAAACTCTAACCCCAAGATAACAGCGAAAAGGAATGAAACATACAAAGTATCAGCAATTAACAAGCAATGAAACATACAAAGTATCGGCAATGAACAAGCAATGAAACATACAGAGTATCGGCAATGAACAAGCAATGAAACATACAGAGTATCGGCAAAATACAGGGAATTGGCAATGAACTAGCTGAATGTGTCAATGGACAAAGTACACGTCAGATAGTCAAAGCGTAATGCGTTTGACGGGCAATAAAAGTGATCGAAACCGAGAAATAATCACCACATCCAATACAGGTGCTGGTGGTTGTGTTTAACAACCTGCGTACAGGTAAAGTTCTAAATCCTAATTGCTTGCGCTAGTCACTCAAATGATAAAATTAATGCTTGTACCATTTACATCTGCAATAACACTCTACCCTGGCGGGATTTCACTTTGGAAAACGCAGAGTTCATGAATGCACATCTATTTGAAAGTTATAACATCATGAGCTTACAATGCAATGACAAAGAATCCATCCAGTTCCATCCATTTGAATTTTGTCCTTCCTAAGTGTCATTTTCCATGTTTTTGTAGAAAAAAAAATGTTCAAATAAATATTATTTTTGGAAATTGCACACAGTTTTATGTGAGTAGTATTTTTTACTACTGTATCATAAAAACGTGAGTCACAAATTCACATCAAAACCTAGGGTTGAGATAGGAACTCAAGTTTCTGTAGAGCTAAAAAATTTAAGAATTAATACCATGACCTCATGTGGTTTTCCACAAAGACAATGGACACTGCAAACTAAAAATAATAAGGGTCACAGATCTCCTTTTTAGTGTTCTATACAGTGAATCGGGTAATTTTACCTGCTACTGTATGCAGTAAACAGTACAACCTGTGGCTGCCCTGCTGCCTTGCAGGTAAGCTCGGGAGAGTAAAAGGCTAAGGGAGGGCACCCCGAAGTAAAACAACCCCATTGCCTTGTGGGTGAGACTTTTTAGTCAAAGGCTAGCGGAGTCAACCATAAACAAACCGATGGAAGGCAATAGAAAACCACCATCATAACTTCTTTGTACAATCATGAATTGCCACTTCTTAAATGTTACGTAGAGCCAGTCTTAACATATGGATGCGAATCATGAACAATAGGACAACAGACAAGAAAATCACTGGAGTCTGTAGAAATGTGGTTTTACAGAAGAATGTTGAGAGTACCATGGACAGCTAAGAAGAGTAATGAAGATGTTCTGAGAGAGGTCAAAGCAAAAAGATAGCTAATTTCCAATATTAGGAAGAAACAATCATTATTTTTTGGCCATGTAATGAGAAGAGAACAACTGGAATACATTTTTACAACTGGAAAAATTGAGGGACGAAGAGATAGAGGGAAGCAAAGAGAAAAATACCAGACAGCTTAAGAGAATGGCTTGGCAGAAGGTCAACAACAGAAATGATAAATAGCTGCAGAGATTGAAGGTTGTGGAGAGACATGATTACCTACGCCAGCAGGCCCGGTACTTGATGATGACGATGATACATTATAAAGGTACCAAAATGAGGAAACCATATTGTAATGTTTCTCTGTTCACTTTTGATTTGTAGGTAGTCAGTGAGACAAGATGTCCTAAAGGAAAACAGTTAAAGGAGGTCTGATGATCTGAATATTTTTTACACTGTGGTAGTTGGGCTGGTTCAATGACAAAAATGAGATAGTTAACTAGGAAATGATTAAATATAATGTAGCAAAGATTGGATAGTTAACTGGGATATGATTAAATATAATGTAGCAAAGATGGGATAGTTAACTGGGATATGATTAAATATAATGTAGCAAAGATGGGATAGTCAACTGGGATTTGATTAAATATAATGTAGCAAAGATGGGATAGTTAACTGGGATATGATTAAATATAATGTAGCAAAGATGGGATAGTCAACTGGGATTTGATTAAATATAATGTAGCAAAGATGGGATAGTTAACTGGATTTAATTAAATATAATGTAGCAAAGATGGGATAGTTAACTGGGATTTGATTAAATATAATGTAGCAAAGATGGGATAGTTAACTGGATTTGATTAAATATAATGTAGCAAAGATGGGATAGTTAACTGGGATTTGATTAAATATAATGTAACAAAGATGGGATAGTCAACTGGGATTTGATTAAATATAATGTAGCAAAGATGGGATAGTCAACTGGATTTGATTAAATATAATGTAACAAAGATGGGATAGTTAAGTGGGTTATCATTAAAGATAATGTAGCAAAAATGTGATAGTTAATTAGGATATAATTAAATATAATGTGGGAAACATGGAATAAACTGGGATATGATCAAATATAATATAACAAAGATGGGATAGTTAACTTGGATATGATTAGATACAATGTAGTAAAGATGGGCTAGTTAACTGGGATATGACTAAAGATAATGTGACAATGATGGTTATTTAACTGGGATATTATTAAATATAATGTAGCAAAGATGAGATAGTAAACTGGAACATGATTAAATATAATGTAGTAAAGATACGCGGTTTGGAGTTGAGGGTAAGACACAGAAATTGAGATCAAAACAAAACTGAATAAATTATATAGGAATTAATGTATAAATAGATAAATGTAAAGAGTAATTAATAGCAATTTAGAATTCTTAGTTGTTAAGTGATATGATCTCTGCAAATAATACCAATTTGAATTAAGCAGTGGTGATACTGTATGTAATAAAGTATTGCTGAAGCCATTGGTAATGCTTTCTGATCTTGTAATCACATATTTTAAGTTAATTATTTCAGAACCCTTTAGTTTCAGTTAAGATTGAGTGTTGACATAGAAATGTGAGATTTATTATTATGTTACCAGATTTTTTGATGATCATTTTAAAGCTTAAAATATAATTTCATAATTTGTTTCAACATACACAATTTTTTAAAATTAATTTTTCTATCAGCAGTCATTTACACTTGATAATGTAGTTAAACTTTTGTATAAGTGAGAAAAATGTACAAATATTGTTCTTTTGATTCTGTAAACATTCTATTTTCTTGTATTAAACTGTAACATTTGATGTAATCAAAGAACTGCTTACTCTAATAAACATAAATAATTGCAAGTCGTTATAACATGAATTAAACTAAGTTTTTGGGAAGATCTGAACACAATCATCATGTGCCATACCATTTGGCTTAGGCGATCATGTCCTTCTGCAATCTTCTATCTACAGTACATTGTATCAGTTCTGTTATTGACTATTTTCCATGCCATGACAACAAACTATACAGTATTTTTTCTTCTTGTTGTCCGCGATCTCTCTTTCCCTGTATTTTGCCAGTTGTATTCCAACTTTCCTCTTCTCATGATGTGCCCAAAAAATGTTTCTTTCTGATGTTTTTTAGGAGCTCCCTTTTTGTGTTGGCCTCTAAACACAATAAACACAATAAATGTACTATACCTCCAAGGGAAATAAGAGGAAGTGATCATTCCTGAATAAAGAAGAAAATAGTTACAGACCAAGATGATTTAACTGATCATCAAATTGGAATTATTAATTTAGTGTTTTTAGAATTATGAACAATTGAGTGATCACATAAAGAAGATTTAAGCGATAACTAAAAGAATTATTTAAGTATCACTGAAGCAAAGAACTAGGTAACACAGTAAAGACCATAAGTGATTTAATAATATTTTACTTTCTGCTTAATTCACGTCACTTAATCTCTCATATTAACAGTGAACACCTATATTTGTTTATACAATAATATACATTTGATAAATTCTGTGAGTAAAAGTGAAAATAATAATTTTCTTGATGGGTTCAATTTTGTGAAATTTGTCCTGGAAGTTGAACTATATTTTTGTACTCACGGCATGAAAGCAAATCATAAACAATGGGCTATAAGGAGGACAATTGTTATTTTAGCAAATTTGCAAGATGAACTGAAACAACGGACACCGCAATTTCGGCGACGTTACATAAACAATAACTATTTTTATAGCAGAAAGGCGGGAAAAGCTGTGCAGATAGCAATCCTGAATGTAAGTTAGAAACATCAGAATTTTTGTCATCGGAACTCTTCATTTGCATCTTTTTAGGTTTCATATGTATCATCATGACTTGGTTCATTTCAACTAAAGAACATGTCCTGAACAGGTGTGTACAAGACACAATGCAGGTCTTGTGCAAGGTCTGACAGTTGGAAGATCATCGCACACAAAAAGTCTAGGATTTCTGCCCTATTTGAGTCTTCGGTTCAAATGGACAATAGATAGATAGAAGCAAAAAAGCATCCAGTAAAAGAAAACAAGAGAGACCAAGAGAATTACTATGCAGAACAATTACTAGGGAAGACCCAACCATGGGACTAAGAAACAACCAAAACCTACAAAAACTAGCAGCAAATTGTCTAATTGTGGAGAACTATGACTTCTCAGGGGCCTCGGTAGCCTAGTTGGGAAAACCACTTGACTAGGCTACCGACGTTCGGACAACCCGTGTTTGATTCCTGCTGGAAGCAGCGTGAGTTGTACTTGTAGTTGGGGCAAAAAAAAATACCCCTGCGGTCGACCCAGCCGCTGGCAGAAATGGGCACCAGGGTAGTAGTACTCTGGGAAGGTGAGAAATGCCGCCTTACATAGTGAGTTTCAATGCTTGAATCGACACTGTCCAGAAGTCTCAGAATACTTCTGGATAGGCGGCCGAGCACATATGGGTGAAAACTCACGTGCTAAGATGCTGATTCAAGTCTCGTACTTTATTTTTACTTGACTTCTGCCCTATGTGCCATCTTCAGCCAAAGAGGTAAATAAAAATGATTTAAGCATCACTAAACCAACGAAGAAAAAGATTTAAGTGATCATGCGATCCACCAGTTCAAAGGTTTCTCCTGTTTGTTTTTCTAAACTTAATAATTTTGTTTCCCCTAACATAACAAAAGTTAGTAAAGTAACTGTAAACTTTGTTAAGCTGCGTGCTTATAATATTTTCTTCTTTCACCTTTTAATGGATTGTGTTGCACTGTGCTTTGTATTTTACTATACAGTGCATATGTTTTAGCAAGCTAGCCATGTGTCCATGCTGAGAGATGAGTAGGGATTGCTAGGATAGGGAGAAAAATGCCTTGTGTACATGACTGCTGTCTAGGCTAACCATATTATTTTTAAACGGTGCACTACCGTTTTCATATATTTCTTGTCCTATCGTTTTAACATAATATGGCTTTTTTTCCTGTTTTTAATAAAAACTATAAATATACTTTAATATTGGTCAATCATTATTTATAATAATGAATGTCAATATATGGATACCAGTAATTTCTATAGTCATTGTATCATAATGTCCAGCAAGTATTGCACCCACAAGAGAATATTTTCTGTTGTGAATAGTGTGTGGATAAAGTATACATTTAGATTAAGCTTTAAGAAAGTTAAGACCCTGTTATGCTAGTTGTAAGACAGAAAGGAGTCATTTAAGTATGAAGTTTTATGTTGAGATTTGAGAAAGACTACAATTATTTGGAGAAGATCACCCAGAATACCCTGTTGCAATACCTGTTAGTGTTTAAGAACCTCCCTGTTTGTTATCCCATCTGTCTGTCCATGGAATTTACACCATCTTTCTCCAGAACCACATCTCCATTACCTTAACTTTCTTTACCATTTAAATATTGATTGTCCATGTTTCATGCACACACATTACTGTAAAATGGGTTCAATTTAACTTTTATTAATAATTGTTTCCTGATTATTGTTGAGGAGGATTATCCCCAGCATAAATTAACTTTCCTATTATTTACTTTATATGATTATATATTATTGTAACATTACTATCAATTTATAAGTAATTACTATTATAATTGTTTTTCCAATTTGTTAATTATTAGTCAAATCAACTGAAAATTGATGTACATTTTGCAATACTGCCATTAATCATAAAATATATTTTTATAAACTTTCCTATTGTGTGTGCTTGTTGATTTGTAATAACTTCAATAATTTCATTTGTATTTTTGACTGTTGAATTACAGTAAACATCCACCAGATAGTCCAGAACATACAGCAAAGCTGTTGATCTTCTTACTGTTCTGTTCACCTGTTATTTGAGCATGGATTCGTTGTTTTGCTAGTTTATGGCAAGGCCATAATATCTGTGTCATTAGGCTCAACAAATCTGTCTTCAGCATGGGTAGATTTGCTTAACAATTTTTGCAGTGGCTATTAACCCTACCAGACCGCTGTCCCTAGTTTCTGGTAATTTACCAATCTGTCGCTGTCCCTAATTTTCAGTACTTTGCCTAGTACATGAAAAAATGTGCCACAAACTAAAAATAACCAACCAATCATGGTCAAACCTCATGGTCAGCCATTGCAAATGTCCGCCCCCGTGTGTTTGAATTGACTTTGTGTGGTTTGACGTGAAAAATTATGAAAATTTCACAATGAAACGGGCGGCTAATGAAGCAAGCACTTCAACAGGACAGCGAAGTAGTCCAGGCTTTTCACATTCCAACAGGAGATCGATACTTTGATTGATTTAGACTGAGGAGTCAGATTTTCATAAAAAAATATGTTTCCAGTTTAAGTGACACAGACAGTGAGAGCTCGAATGATGAGGAGAATCTTGAACCGTATAGATCTAGAGTTAGATCGATAGTAAGAGAAAGATGGTGTGTCCCTCAAATAGCTAATAGGGGTACCTATGTGTGAAACAAGGCTCATCCTGCTGGGTGGATTGGCACACAAAGGTGGAATATTGGTGCTAGATGAAAGGTAGACCTATTTTCTACAATGTCTCCAAGTTCAATCTTTTTCTAACCACTTGTTTGCCTGTAACTAACATTTTTCTATATCATGTTTTTTTCTCTTTAATGCTCAGGAGCCCAAGTATAGGGGACAGTTAGATTCAGGGCCACCGGTCTGGTAGGGTTAAGGCCTACTCTTGTTTGATTTTGTAACTGCCAAGGGTTCTTTAAAGTGCATGAGTACGCATGGGATCCTCCAGTTTTTTGCTGATTACACACAGAAGTCCTGAACAAGACACACAAATTTCACTACTCCTTTCCATTCTTGTTGAACATTAAACTGTCCCCTCCCTTGATGCATTTGTTAAAAATCTGTTTAGTTAATGTCTGCACTGTCTTTGCCAATGGTACCCTGATTACTACTCCTCTTTATTATCTGCCCTTAACACAGCTTTTTGTCACTGATACTTTATGCCAGTAACATCCCGATGTTCCAGTGACGTTCCGCCTTGCCGGCGGCTCTTAAAGACCAGAGCCTTCAGATACTTGGAGCTGGCAATCTGTTTGATGTTATGAAGGCTCAACAAGCCCTGAGCCTTCACATGTTGGTTGTTCAGCGTTTGACCTCAACGCCTTGTTGACAGTGCCTCCCAGGCTCGCATGACCAGCCTCGATCATGCTGCACACTTGCCCTGGATTTGTAGGGGTCAGATTTCTCCAACTACCTGGAGGCGATGAAGGGGAATTCCCCTACTGTATCGGCCCGTGTTGTGTCGACTCTGCCCTCGTCTGGTACTGTCGGCCGGGTGATCGTTTCCCTTAGTACTATCATCGGTTGTTGACACACCAGAGTACGTCTTCACTAGGGACAGACAAATACAGCTAGCGCTCGAAGAACATCAATGAAACACCAGGTAAAACACATTCCTGAGGTTTTATTCTCATAAGAACTAATTCACATATCACATTCTCAATTTACAAGATGATGGTATTGCAGCCACCTTGCACACACAGCCTGCTCACGTGGCAGCCTCCTCTCGTTCATCTACCACCCTACACAGTTATCTTGACGCTCTCCTACCTCCCTCTAACTCGTGGTTGTCAATGACTTCAGCCACAAGCACTCAACGCAGCCCTGCTGCTACTCACAATGTTAAGCGATCTGGGGTCTACTTCCCCTCGCCAATATGATTGTCTAGTGGAGAATCATACTCCGTCTCGCGCCCTGTCTTAATGACCAGGACCCCTGCGAGTCATTGCTAAGACTTGACATTAACTGTTCGTTGCACTAGGTCACAACTACACTATCTTCTTTGCTTCTCTTGATGATAACTTAGTGAACTACTCACGACATGACAATAACTGTTCGTGTACTATGACACAACAACATTATCTGATTGCTCCTCTTGATGATAACTTAGTTGCTCCTCACAACTTGACAATAACTGTTCGTGTACTAAGACACAACTACATTATATGATTGCTTCTCTTGAAGCTAACTTTGTGGCTACTCACAACTTGACAATAACTGTTTGTTGTACTCTGACACAACTATATTATATGATTGTTTCTCTCGAAGCTAACTTAGTGACTACTCACTCCGTGACAATAACTGTTCGTTGTACTCTGACACAACTATATTATATGATTGCTTCTCTTGAAGCTAACTTAGTGAACTACTCGCGACTTGACAATAACTGTTCGTTGTTAACTCGTACCCTATCCTGTACTTACTATCTATCTTTCTACATACCAGTGCTCCTTGAAACCGATCCGTTCCCTGACGTTTCCACACACAAACTAACCTCTGGATCGCTCCGAGTGGACTAACTCTCACTGATTCCCGGTACCGGCTGTAACATGAACACACAACCATCCGGAACGAATCCTCGCTACCTCTCGCATGACCCTACACCCTCTCCTTTGTTCTACCTTTTCTCTTCCCGACCAATCACCTACCTTGTTACAATTTTCAAATCGTTCCTAACTTGTCCCACAACTCTCGTGCTCCACTATGTGTTCACATTTTTTGCTTTCCATGTGGACTCCTTGATTCTATGTTACTCACCTTTTCCATCTCCCCTTGATTTCTTACTACCCCACTCCCCACTTGTGTTACTCTCATCTTATCACTGCTACCTCCCTGCTTTAACTTTAGTTGATACCCAACTGGGCTACAGATGTTCGGACAACCCGTGTTCGATTCCTACTGGAAGCAGTGTGAATTGTACTCGTGGTTAGAAAAAAAAATACACCATGCGGTCAACCCAGGCGCTGGCAGAAATGGGTACCAGGGTATTACATTGAGAAGACGAGCAATGCCGCTTCGCATCATGAGAGTTTCAATGCTTGAAGCGACACTACCCAAAGTGTTCAGACACTTCTGAGCACATATGGGTGAAAACGTGCATGCTAAAATGCTGATTCAAGTCTTGTACTTTACTCAACTTTAGTTGATTTGCTCAAGTGTGTCTTCCCAGGAAGATAAAATACACACACTTCTTCTACTGTATATTCAAAGTGATTAGAAGAAACAATATCTCAAATTTTAACAACTTTTGTGTGTAAAAATTGAATATTCCATTGAAACTCCCAGCTTGGTCGATCTTTCATCTTTTAGTTACAGGAAATAATAACGACTAACATGGACAAGTAACATCAAAAGATGGACAAGTCAATCTATGTCAGCCTGCACCATCAAAGCAAGAAACAGAGTAGAATGGCGATCCATGGTAGCCAACCTTCGTTGCGGAGAAGGCACACGATGGTGATGATGATGAATAATAACGAAATATTATTATTAAATATTTACTGTAGCTAAAATAAGTTACCTTTACCTATGTGGTATCACAAACTGAAACTACATTCAGTGTGAAACTACTTCTATAAAATATCTCAATTGTAAGAATGAGTGAAATGTACTAAGTTACAGATATCATCATCAATAAACAGTGCACAATTTCCAAGATTAGAACTAAAATGCTGTATTTAACACATTCCGTACTACGAGCCACAAAATGTGGCTCTAGAAGCCAACATGCGAAATTAAATTTTAACTTATTAATATTTTCTTAATTGTTTCATAGACCTGGCACTGGTGTCTTCAGCCTTCGCACCGGTTTGCAGGTGGAGTGTATCGGGATTCCACGGAAGTGACCATTATCCATGTGTCCTCCTAATTGAGGCACTATTGTTGAGGACGATCAACCAATGGATCGGGCGGACATCATCAGTGCCCTCCGGGAAGTGGGAAGAACACAGGACATCGACAACCGTGAGTCTACGTCACTCCTTTGTATGTAAGAGATGGGAGTTAAGATGGGCACAGCCAGAAATGAGAAACTTAGTGGCCGTGTAACTTATCAACCAACATAGAACTGGAGTCGTCAGTCACTGGACACTTCGAGACTTGCTGAGGAAGGGATCTGAGCACCTATGGAAATGTTCGGAGTGCAATGATGATGACCCACTAATAACTCAATAACAATTGTATGTTTTGTATGTGGTGTTACGAATGGAAATCACTTAAATAAAACCAATCGTTTTAAGAATGAGTGGAATTTACTTGGCTCATGACATCATCATACATACATGCTGCAAAGTTTCTATAATTAGAACTTAAATGCCACTTTGACAGGAAAACAAAGAGCTGTGTAACACCAACAAAATGTTTACTAATAAAACACTAAACTTATGCACTAAAGCAACAAACAAAATTCACACCTCATGCACTACTTAAAAAAAAATACAAAATCATTCATATGCAGTAACAGAAAGACAAATTTCTTTCTTATATACTAACAAACAGAATTAAAATGCCACAGTATACAACAAGATAAATTATTTGAATAATAATTTTATTGTAATACATGTCAAGGATAAAAAAAAAAAAACATGCTGTACCAAATTTCAATATAACAATGTTACATTCATAGCTGAATGTATTACGTATATAGAGTCCTAGGTATATCCGTAGAATATATGATATGAGAGTGCTTAACTAGGAAGAACTAGATCTCATTTTATGGTAATGACTGAAGCCAGTAATCTTTCTTATTGCTATTGCACTCTCACTTTGCACCAATTTTTACAGCTAGGTTGAACTATGCACAGTTTGCCAAATAAATGACAATGTGCACATTGGTGGAAAGATAGGGTGTGGAGACACTGCACTGCACCCTATCTTCATAACTTCTGTCGGGGCATTATAGGAAAAAAAGGAATGGTCAGCTTGGATGAAAGTAAAACCATCTGTCACTCAATGTTTTCTTGCTATAGACAATTTACCGAGATGCCAAACTTGCATATATACATCATTTATACAGTGAGTTTAAATAACACATGAGCCAACATTACAAGCATATATATTTTATGAGAAAGGCTTTTTGATTGTTTGGAGACTCCAAAGAGTGTGCTATTGTGTACGTGCTATCTGGTGTTGCCAGAATAGAGTGATATTCTAGACAAATGAAAGGATTTACATGGTGTGAAAATCACTACTGTCCGCTACAAAGACAAACAAACATACATCTGCATACATCAAGATAAAATGGAAAAAAATATAGAGAAGCTTTACGTAAATAAGTGGACGACACAAATTAGAACAACGCTTCAGCTCAATAGGCCTTCAGCAGGAACAAACATACGACACGCTCAGAGATATGTATTTAAAAAATAATAAATAAACAAATATTGAAAAATTTTATTTTTTAAAAATTATCTATTATTTTTAAAATACATATCTGCGTGTGCTTTTTATGTTTGTTCCTGCAGAAGGCCTATTGAGCTGAAACGTTGTTCTAATTTGTGTCGTCCACTTATTACGTAAAGCTTTAACCATACACTTTTATATATATATTTTTAAAAATTTCTCCTTATTAGCTTTACTGCAGCTTCACTTTTGTATGCATTTATTTGCTTTGACCCTATCAAGAATAAGAGAACCGGCATGCTTCCGCAAGGTGTGATTCTGTTGCACGACAACACATGCCTGCATTTAAACACTGTGCAGGTGTTAGCAAGAAAACGGTGGGAAGTTCTGCAACCCCCAGCCTAGAGCCCTAATTTGTCACCATGTGACTTTCATTTGTTTGGACCCTCAAAGCCAACACCCATACCACCAATTCTGATCATATGTGATTGCACCCTATGGATTCTAGATCAAAATTTGATACAAGACACTACAAATGCTGAAACTTAACATCATTACTAATGATGAATGGATTTATTATTATGTATGAGTGTGGAAAAGAGAAATAGTGAGGGAGTGAGAGAAAGAGAGAAGATGCATTTCCCTTACAATAGTACATTTGTCACATTAATCCACTTCACAAATATGGTACCACCCAAAATCTTAGATATTGTATTGTGGGGAAATGTCATTACCTAATTAAGGCAGTGTTAGAGAGTATACAAGTTGAGGAAGTTCTCAAAGAGGCCAACACAAAAAGGGAGCTCTTAAAAAACATCAGAAAGAAGCAATCAACATTTTTCGGGCACATCGTGAGAAGAGGAAAGTTGGAATACTTGGTTACAACTGGCAAAATAAAATGAAAGAGAGATCGCGGGCGACAAAGAGAGAAAATACTGGATAGCTTTGTCATGGCATGGAAAACAGTCAACAACAGAACTGATACGATGCACTGTAGATAGAAGATTGTGGAGGGACATGATCACCTACACCAACCGGTATGGCACATGATGATGACGAAGAGAGTATAGAAAGATTTAAAATGTTCAACTCCAATGTTAAATCAGTCCTATTATATATTTGAGACATGTGGAGGGTAACAAAAATGGCAATCACAAAGATACAGATCTTCATTAGTGGATGCTTGTGCAAAATAAAAGGATGGAAATGGCAGGACAAAATCTCTAACATAGAATTATGGGAAAATACCAATCAAATACCAGTGGACAAAGAGATACAACGAAGACGATAGTGCTGGATAGGACACACACCGTGGAAGCCAACTGAGAGTATTATACAACAATACCTTGTTTAGAATCCACAGGGGAGGAGACAAAGAAGAAGACCAAAATATTCTTGGAGAAGATAGATGGAAGCAGAGATGAAGATTATGGGGAAGACAAGGAATGAACTTAAAAGAATGGCAAGAAACAGAATAGCTTGGAAAGTGCTTGTTGAAGACCTATGCTCTACAGGGAGTTGTAAAGAAGAGTGTACATTTTTTCCCCCTAATTAAATGACTAATAATTTTTTATATGAAATTAATATTAGCTATACATTTGTAAAAATATTTGTTTGTGCTAACATTTACTATAGTAACTAGGATAAACAGCAGCCATTCGGAATTCTCAGATACAGTTTTGACTCCATCATTACACATACTAATAATGCAATTTCTTCGTACATTTGTGCACAATAAAAGTATTCAATGAACTATACAGGAGTTTGCAGGAAATATGCTGTGTTTATTTTATATTATTTTTAAAAAAATAAGGTTCATAATTGGGTGGTATTAAAGAAATAACTCCCTGAACATTAATGTCTTATGTACTATATATATAAACAGAAATTATTTTTAACATGTGTAACATACCATGATTCAAACATGTCAGATTTCATGATAATTATATTATATTTAACATGTGTAACATACCATGATTCAAACATGTCAGATTTCATAATTATAAACACAATTCTGGAGAAATTCTTTCTCTGGTGCACATGTATAAGAAATATAGAAAGCAGTCACAGAAAGGATAAATACACTAAGAGATTTTAAAAATGTAAGCTCGTAGTATTGACTGAAAGCTTGAAATACATAAAGCAAATCGTAAACTAGACAATGTCTTCTATTTAATCTGTCATCTCGTGATAACAGTTTTAGCACACTGTTTATGCTGAGGAAAAATGTGCCAGGTCAAAAAGTGTAGACATCGCTGCTTTTCTGAAACAAGCAACACAATACATTTACACTATACAAGGGGAGAACATATTTTAGTAAGGATGCTCATCAAAGCCAAACGTTGAACAATTTGTCAACTGTGGGTAACAATTATCATCAAGCTAGTTCATGGATCTGTTGAGGTCAATTTGCTACAATGATTATAAGGCATTCCTAACATATCATTATACCTCATAATATTACATCATAACTCCCTATGTTCTGTTGCCGGATTTGTTTTCACTTTACAACGAAAATATTATGAGATCAATGGTAGATAAAAAGGAATTGAAGTCAACGGTCACAACATAAACAATTTGCGATATGTAGATGACACAGTCTTAATATCAGAGACAGAAAATGAACCACAAGAACTGATAAGACATAATAGCAAAAGAAAGCAACAAGGCCTAAGTCTGGATAGTAAGAAAACAAAAGTAATGATCATACAGAAAAAACAATCATCATCATCATGCAGCATAAAAATAAACAGGGTGAGCCTGAAACAAGTGCAATGCATCAAATACTTGAGGACAATAATAACATCAGATGGAAAATGCACCACAGAAATAAAAAGCAGCATAGCTCAGGCCAAAATAGCATTTCAGAAAATTAAAAACATTGTATGCAACAAATCTATGTCAATAGAAGTGAGAAAGAGAGTTCATTGGTATTATATTGAGCCAATTCTGATCTATGGAAGCGAATCATGGACAGTAAACAAACAAATGAAAAAACGACAAGAGGCCACAGAGATGGGATTTCACAGAAGTATGATGAAAGTTCCCTAACAGCTAAAAAAAAAAAGACCAGCGACAACATTCTCAAAGAGGCCAACACAAAAAGAGAGCTCCTAAGAAACATTAGAAAGAAGCAATCAACATTATCCTGGTACATTATGAGAAGAGGAAAGTTGGAATACTTGGTTACAACTAGCAAAATACAAGGAAAGAGATATCACGGATGACAAAGAGAGAAAATACTAGACAGCTTGGTGACGTAGCAAGGAAAACAGTCAACAACAGAATTTATATGATGCACAGTCAATAGAAGATTATGGAAGGACATGATTGCCTACGCCAACTGGCATGGCACATGATGATGATGAATTCCCTATGACAATACCTTATTATTTGAGCCAATCAGCTTTGCGGTAAAACTGGATAGAGGTCAAACTGGCAGGAAATTTTCCAAAAGTATGGCACACAAATGGCCAAATTTTAGGCACAGAAATGTTGCTATGATGCAAAAAGTCCAATTTTTTTTTTTTTTTTTAGCAAAATCAAGCAAAAACAGTTGTGTTGATGTAATAAGTCTTTTTTACATATACAAATGGTATTTCTATGAGAATTTGTGTATGGAAATTAAAAGTAGACAAAATGTTTTATAAGAAAGAGAAAAAAATATTCACAAATTTTTTTTTTTTTTTTTTTTTTTTTTTTTGGAATAGCACGTTCCCTTCAACTAAACTTTCATGGAAAGTTTCACAGTGAAAAAAATAGTGACCAAGAAAGACAAACAACCATACAACAACCAATGTAAGTGTAAAAGTTGTCCATACTTCTGAAAGTATCATAACATGGCATTATCATGGGAAGGGAGAAAACACAGTGCAAAAATGTCTAAAAATTGCAAAAATAATACCTGTTAATGTGTGGTAAATTTTCATCTAAAATGCTGTCTCCACACATCACTTGTTAAAATGCCACATCAATCTGTCTGTCCTTACATCTATCAGCCTTATCAAGAAACAATCTGTTTTTATATCTATCAGCCTGATCAGCAGACAATCTGTCCTTACATCTATCAGCCTTATCAAGAAACAATCTGTCTGTTTTTATATCTATCAGCCTGATCAGCAGACAATCTGTCCTTACATCTATCAGCCTTATCAAGAAACAATCTGTCTGTTTTTATATCTATCAGCCTGACCAGCAGACAATCTGTCCTTATATCTATCAACCTGATCAGCAGACAATCTGTCCTTACATCTATCAGCCTTATCAAGAAACAATCTGTTTGTTTTTATATCTATCAGCCTGACCAGCAGACAATCTGTCCTTATATCTATCAACCTGATCAGCAGACAATCTGTCCTTACATCTATCAGCCTTATCAAGAAACAATCAAAAAAGAGGTCACTCTGTAAAGAAGTTGACCCAATTTGGCCATGTAAGGATCGAGAAGGAAGGAAACCTGGCACCACAAAATTTGCCCCAAAAATCTGTTGCTTGGCGTTCAAATATGCACAGTTAACCACAATACAATTACACAGGCTTAACAACCCTTATAGAGAGAACAGAAAACAATCTGTCTGACCTAAGGCCTATCAATATGATCTGATAAAAAAAAAACCTGTCTAACCTAATGTCTAGTCAAAAGATAATCTGTCTGACCTAACATTTAACAGTTTTATCAAAAGATAATCTGTCTAACCTAACATTTAACAGTCTAATCAAAAGATAATCTGTCTGACCTAACATTTAACAGTCTAATCAAAAGATAATCTGTCTGGTCTAACATTTAACAGTCTAATCAAAAGATAATCTGTCTGACCTAACATTTAACAGTCTAATCAAAAGATAATCTGTCTGACCTAACATTTACCAGTCTAATCAAAAGATAATCTGCCTGACCTAACATTTGCCTGTCTAATCAAAAGATAATCTGTCTGACCTAACATTTAACAGTCTAATCAAAAGATAATCTGTCTGACCTAACATTTGCCTGTCTAATCAAAAGATAATCTGTCTGGTCTAACATTTAACAGTCTAATCAAAAGATAATCTGTCTGACCTAACATTTAACAGTCTAATCAAAAGATAATCTGTCTGACCTAACATTTGCCTGTCTAATCAAAAGATAATCTGTCTGACCTAACATTTGCCTGTCTAATCAAAAGATAATCTGTCTGACCTAACATTTGCCTGTCTAATCAAAAGATAATCTGCCTGAACTAACATTAACATGCCTGTCTAATCAAAAGATAATCTGTCTGACCTAACATTTGCCTGTCTAATCAAAAGATAATCTGTCTGACCTAACATTTACCAGTCTAATCAAAAGATAATCTGTCTGACCTAACATTTGCCTGTCTAATCAAAAGATAATCTGCCTGACCTAACATTTGCCTGTCTAATCAAAAGATAATCTGTCTGACCTAACATTTAACAGTCTAATCAAAAGATAATCTGTCTGACCTAACATTTAACAGCCTAATCAAAAGATAATCTGTCTGACCTAACATTTGCCTGTCTAATCAAAAGATAATCTGCCTGACCTAACATTTGCCTGTCTAATCAAAAGATAATCTGTCTGACCTAACATTTGCCTGTCTAATCAAAAGATAATCTGTCTGACCTAACATTTACCTGTCTAATCAAAAGATAATCTGTCTGACCTAACATTTAACAATCTAATCAAAAGATAATCTGTCTGACCTAACATTTAACAGTCTAATCAAAAGATAATCTGTCTGGTCTAACATTTACCAGTCTAATAAAAAAAATATGTCTGTCTAATATGTCTCAAATCTATCATGAGTCTGACCATACAATTATATAAAACAGCAATAAAGCTGATAAGTAAAAAAAAAAAATACATTCAGGTATTAGTATCACTTTTATGACAGCTAATTTCTTTGGATAACATTGAGGTGATATGGTTTAAGCACAGTCTGGTACAATGTGCTGTCTGTGAAAGTTAAGACTGTTCAAAATTACAAATTATTTTCTAAAACTAGTATTGCCATTAGATTTATAATGCTGCTGGAGTGCTGAATGTCTTTACATCACAACTCTAATCCACGTTTACAGATGAAAGAACCAGTGTTTTTATAAACATAAATACACTGGAACATGGATATTGTTACAGCACTTGGAAAAATTCCAAAACAAACAACAGAAAACACAGAGAGCAATAAACAGCCTGAATCAGGATTTGCACCTGTGTCCATTGATGCCTTACGGAGCTTGTTTATTTATGTGTATATCTTGTCTCTGAAGTAAATGTAAAGTACAAGACTTGAATCAGCATCTTAGCATGCAAGGTTTCACCCATATGTGCTCGGCCGCCTATCAAGAGACTTCTGGATAGTGTCGCTTCAAGCATCGAAACTCATGATGCAAGGTGACATTCCTCACCTTCCCATAGTAATACCCTGGTACCCATTTTTGCCAGCGGCTGGGTTGACTGCAGGGGGATTTTTTTTTTTCCAACCACGAATACAATTCACACTTCTTCCAGCAGGAATTGAACATGGGTTGACCAAACAACGGCAGCTGAGTCGGATGGTTTTCCCAACCATGCTACCGAGGCCCCCAAGTTACAATCTATACTATACATATTGATTTACTTATGACTTTCTTCAAGGGGTGCTCTCCTTCTTGCTAATATCTTCCACTCACTCTGCAAACCTTTTCCTGCTCAGTATTTTTCTGGACCAGCTTCTCAATCTCACCAATGGTCTCAGACTACTGTTTTTGCCACTATTGTCAGTGTTCTTCTCAGTGCCTCATAAGATAGACATCTTTTCCTTCTCCGTGGTATTTCCCATTAGAGGGCTTGCTTTGAAATGCTCTAGTTATTTCTTCTCATCATAATGCTAACATATTCCCACCTCCTCATTAATCTGATTATCAATGTTACTGTTGCTTGGCCACATCTCTTATTTCTGTTCTAGTCTTTAACACATTCCAAGTCTAACGAGTGAATTTTCCTGAAACTTATTGCTTATTAGATTTGGTTTCTGTGCATTAATCTTATTTGACTAGCCTTTTGAGTTTTCCACTGTGTCTAAGATTTTCTTAATCAGATCTTAATCAAAGAATCTTCAAAATCTGACTTTCAAATTATTCACCAACCCATAAGATACTCTGTTGTCTCTGCTTAGATAACCATGGAGCTTCATTTCACTCTGTCTCTTTTCTTGTTTATATACACTGTCAAGGGTTTTCTTATTCACCTCTTGATGTTGTCAGTCACTTCAGACTTTGCCTCATTTACCATGTATTTTCCACATCAAGATGACTTTCAGCACACCACTGTGTCTCCTTCATCATCACCATGTGCCTTGCCGGTTGGCGTAGGTGATCATGTCCCTCCACAATCTTCTATCTACAGCGCATCGTATCAGTTCTGTTGTTGACTGTTTTCCATGCCATGACACCAAGCTATCCAGTATTTTCTCTCTTTGTCATCCGCGATATCTCTTTCCTTGTATTTTGCCAGTTGTAACCAAGTATTCCAACTTTCCTCTTCTCATGATGTGCCCGAAAAATGTTGATTGCTTCTTTCTGATGTTTTTCAAGAGCTCCCTTTTTGTGTTGGCCTCTTTGAGAACTTCCTCATTGGTCTTTTTAGCTGTCCAGGGAACTTTCAACATTCTTCTGAGAAATCCCATCTCTGTGGCCTTTAATCGTTGTGTCTCCTTATGTGTTAAAAATATATTATTTATATGATACAAATTTCTGTCAAATATATCATATCAGCAGTTTATGGTAAAAGAGAACATAAGGAGTACCAAGAAGATGGCCATCCCTCTCCTCCAACTTCTCAACAAATTCATGTTTATCCATAACTTTAACACATTCATCATCAAACTCCAACCAGAAATTGCTATCATCTTCATCACCATTCTCACTCCTGCCAATGACTTCAGGTTTGGTCTCATCTAAACAGCTGACATGAGATCTTTTATCAAAATCTGATTGGGAGATAAACATCTCTGATTTCAAATCCCCATTGCTTTTTCCGTAACACGTTGAGACACTATTTCTTTTCAAACCCTGTCGGTGACGCTAACTTTACGGTCCCACTTGTTACCATCTTCACCATTGGTAAACAAACTTGAAGTGTTTCCTATCTTACAACTGTCATTAGCGATATCACCACTACAGAACAGACTATTTGTTAAATCTCCCAGTGGTGAACATGAAATGCTGGCCCTCGATGTCTGATTCTGATTCTCAAAGATCTTAACCTTTGACCTCACCAAGTTATGAAATATAGATGGGTTGACGTGAGGTTGAACTTTCACATATGACCTGTAGTGTCCATGAAGAATGCTTGTACCAGAATGGGTAATAATAGCAAACAAGGAATACCTGTAGGAAATATAAATTGTAAAAAAAAAATGGTTAATATTATTGAAATAAATAAAAGCCTGTATATAATCTAACTATCTATTGTCCTTTTGAGTTGAAGACAGCACATAGGGAAGATATACTAGACTATGTTCGATGATCTTTGTTATTAAGTGCCAGACTTTGCACACGACCCACAATGTTTCTCACTATGCCTTCCTGTTCTGGGTGAGCAACTCAACATTCAGTAATGTCTGCTGTTGTGGCCTCTCACCTTAATATTCCTTTTAGTGTATCTAGATTGACCTCTATATCTTTTACCCTTTGGTTCTCATCTGAGGGTTTGCTTTTAGATTCTCTTGTTCCTTCTCATCACATCACCAAGATAAAACCATTTTCTTCTCTTGATTATAGCTGATGTTTTTGGATAATTTGTCATTTCTCTTATTTCTACACTAGTCTTGAATTCATTACGTGATATACAAAATATTTTCTTGAGACAGTTGTTGTCAAGTGCATCTAATTTCTTTTCTATTTCTGTAGTTATTTTCCAGCTCTGACATGTATAAGTAATGTTTATTCATGCATTTGATTAGAAATTCATCAGCTTTGTTTCTATGTAATTTTGATTTCCATATTTTCCAGTTTCTCAAAGTCATTGCCACCTTTGCTATTCAGATTCTAATTTATTTCTTTGTGTCTCCTTAATCTATAAAGCTTCCAAGATGCACAAAGTGATCTACTTCTTCCACTGCTTTTCATTCCAGGTATATTTTTTTCTTCCGAATGAATTTGATTTTGAATTACTTTTGTCCTCTCTCAGTTGATCTTAAGTCCTATTTCACTACATTGATGACAGGGCATTTGTTCTTTCTTGCTTCATTGCTATTGGTAAGAACTATGATATCAGCAAAATATAATAATTAAAGAAAAAACATTCTCTTCCTATTCTGGATCCATCCATATAAATGTGGCAAATGTGTAAAGGTAAAGTACGAGACTTGAATTGGCATCTTAGCATGCAAGTTTTCACCCACATGTGCTTGGCCGCTTATCCAGAAGTGTTTGGAGACTTCTGAATAGTGTCACTTCAAGCATCGAAACACACGATGCGAGGCAGCATTCCTCACCTTCCCAGAGTACTACCCTGGTACCCATTTCTGCCAGCGGCTGGGTCTACCGCGAAGGGATTTTTGTTTTACGTGCGAACGTGGTAGCCCAGTCGGGTGGTTTTCTCAACTAGGCTACCAAGGCCACCAAATGTGTGTAAATGCTCTGTATTGAGTTTACAGCCAATTCTGATATTTTGTGTCTCAAGACTAACTCAACTAACACAATCCAAGGCATTTGTGGCTACATTTTAAAATGCTTAGTCTCTTTGATTCTTATTTGCTTGGCTATGCTGATTGGTCTATTTCCAGGAGCACCACAGGGAGGTGTATTATGGTTTGATCAGTTCAGGCCCACTGATCATGACCGCTTCCAGTGCAGGTACTGTCAGGCACATTGACCCAAATGATTATCATCAAGATATTGAAAATATAAACAGTTTTCACTTTGCAGATCAAAGAAAAATCAAAGAATCAGAATGTATGCCAAACAAATATATGCTGAAGCTGTCAACACTGACACAACAAAGTGTAAAACAGAGAAACATAACCACTAATAAGCTAACTACAGAAAAGAAGCCTGTCCAATTCTATCTGGGAGGAGTCAAAGAGCTGTACACTTTTCTAAGAAATCATTAAGGCAGACGAAAATACTATCTATCATTGTAAAGACACACTATTGGTTGAAATTTCCTGTTAGTTCATGATTGCACTGTGTGCTGTGTGAAAGAAAATGAGATTTGATTACTAAACAGAAATAGTTTGGGAGCCAGTTTTGAGGAGTTCTAGCCATGACATCATGAATGTGAAGACAAAATGAAGTGCGTCTCCTTCAAGGGTGAAGCAGTACTAAAGATCACACCAAAGTTTTGTTTCTTTTGCTTTGCATTCACCAACTTTTAACTTCTAGTGAAACCAATTTCAAGACTGAGGACTTTTTCTAAGGACTGGATTTTGCATGAACGTGTTTTTTGTTTTAAGTACACACTAGCTGAGTGAGTGGGTGTCCCTATCCATCCAGGCAACTTCAGAGCCACTCATGTTTTTATCATCTGGAGTCTGATGTTTTGGGTAAATTATCCTAACATTGTGCTAGGCAGCAGATTACCTTGGGCTACTTTTTAAAATATATTTTTAACTGCCATGGCTTCTTTAATGTATAAAAGGAACTTCTTGTTTTTTTTTAGCCGCTATCTAAGATGGCAAGACAGCTGATCTCTCTAACCAGAGACCGGGGTGATGGTTAAGCCACAAAGAAACCACAGATTTAAAGGAAAAAAAAATCCCACTATCTGTGGCAGGATCTGAGCCCATGACATTCTTGCCCAGAGGCAGACATCTATCTCTAGACCAGACCACCCAGAACCTTAAAGTTATCACAAATTTTCAGGCTTGACTCCTTTTTATTAAAGTGTGAAACTTTGTGACCAACACATGTCGCCCAGATACACAACTGTATCAGTTTTCCTGCCAATTTCTCCTTTTACACAAAACCAACTTTATATCTCTAGCGAAAACAAAATCTGAGAATTCTTTTTGAGGGTGAAACAGTCATGAACACAGATAGGTCTGTTCTTTTGCATTGATGGAGTTCACGGGCTTTCACAATTCAGGTGTTGTGAGAAGGAGAAAGGAGAGAACTGTCAAAGAAAACAACACTGCATCTGACTTCACTTTACATGTAGTTTGATGATGGAGGCCATTGTAGTAACTCAGATAAAAACTTAGCAACACACAAACATTTACCCAGATTATGCTTTTGTGTGATTTAGAGAGTATGATCAGGAAGATAGAAATGGATTTTGTTCAAAGGCAGTGGTTGATGTCTCTGAAGAGGTCAATGCTGATTAAAATAATTTGTGTGCCAGGACATTTGAGTGGAAAGGGAATCAACAAGCAGATTGATTCACTGGGTTGGCTGGTGTGGAGAATGGATGAGGCTGAAATTTTACATGCTCTAAAGACCCAGAATGGATAAAGATTCGGACAATGAATGTGAATCTACAACCTTGAAAAGATTACTACAGCATAATGTAGAAAGGGTGATGTTGGCTGTGCAGGAAAGCAAAGAAGACTAGTAAATCAACACAGAACTGGGGTTGGCAGTTGCTATATGTTGAGGACTGTGGAAGAAAGCAAAGAAGACTAGTAAATCAACACAGAACTGGGGTTTTGAGGGATATACTGAGTAGGGGGATTCAAACACGTATGGCTTTGTCCAATGTGCAGTAATAATGATCTGTCAACTAACAGATCTCTAGCAAAAGTTTCAAGAAAATAATTTAGTGTGAATAGAACTATTTCCCCCTTTTTTCACCACGGCAGCTGTGTGTTCAAATGTCCCTTGCTGTACAGACTGATATTCTTTAAATAAATAGGTACTCTCATTTTTGTTATCATCTTGAGCTTTGATGTTTTGGGTAGGTTTTCCCATCAATCTTGCCAGGGCAGCAGCTATTTCTGGCCTCCTATTTTCCAACTGCCAAGTGTTTTTTAACATGCACAAAGTGCACACTGAGCATCCTTTTTTGTTGTTATCCAATAAAGCTAGACATTGGATCTCACTACCCAGAGAGGGCTAGATATCAGATCTTACTACCCAGAGAGGGCTAGACATCAGATCTTACTACCCAGAGAGGGTTAGACATCAGATCTCACTACCAAGAGAGAGCTAAACATCGGACCTCACTACCCTGAGAGGGCTAGACATTGGGTCTCACTACCTAGAGAGAACTAGACATCGGATCTCACTACCCAGAGAGGGCTAGACATTGGATCTCACTACCCAGAGAGAGCTAGACATCGGATCTCACTACCCAGAGAGAGCTAGACATCAGATCTCACTACCAAGAGAGGGCTAGACATTGGATCTCACTTCCCAGTGAGGGTTAGACATCCGATCTCACTACCCAGAGACCACATGAGGGTAATGCCATGAGGAATCCACAGAATTGAAAAGAAAAATTCCCCACCACCTGTGTTGGGATTCAAACCCCTTGTTAAGAGGTCTTACCTCTAGACCACTCAGCACCCTTAAGCATGTACATGAGTTGAATGACTTTTATCCAGGAAACAAAGACTTAAGTAGACTTAAGTAAAAGCAACTAATGTTAAAAATTACAAAGTAAAATGTAAACAAACACTACATATTAAATGATAGTTTTGTTACGTACTTATGATTGGAATTTGAACACTGTTTAATGCACTGGTACTGAAGACAAGGCAAATTCTGTGGTATGATTACTTTGTCAACAAGTTTGGAGACACCTCCAAAAGACCTGTAAGTAAAATAAAGAGAGAAAAAAATGAGCATTTTATACTTTACTACCTTACCTAACAAGTAGAAAAAGTAAGTCGATCATACTTTATGGCATATAGGGAATATGGTGTTTGTGCCCATATTTAGTTATGTAATTCAGCACATTTCTGTGACCAGTATTCATTAAAACATAAACCACATATGTAAAACAGCTAACACGAAAGATCTAAATGATATGAGTGTGCAGGATCACAATATGAAAATCAGCATAGACAAAACAGAAGCCATGATTGTAGCAAGAAAATGAAACACAAATTTTCACTGCCAACAAACTGAAACAAACTATAAACTTTAAAAGTGTCATATCATCCGACTGAAAAATACGGAAACTGACAACAGATGATGCAAAAAAGCAAATCAAATGATTGTACATTTGGTTCCAATATTACAGAACAAACATTTAACATTCAATAGAAAGAGCACCATAGGACACAATATTCCTCTCAACACTGCTTACATTTGTGGTCTATCTCCATTTTTCTGTTGTTATTTTTTTAATCATGAAACGTTTAACCCTTACTGACCTGCTGGAGTCTGTCTAAGTTAAAGGCTTAACTTAAAACACACTTTGGGAGTATCCTGGAGATGTTTCCCCACGTGCTAGATCACTAGGTGTCACATACGATCTTTTATGGTCTAACTATCAATTTTTAGATGGTTACATTTTTAAAGTACTTATCTGATCTTTATGATCTGCATATCACAAAAGAGAAATAGAACATCAACATAACTATAAATGGTAGACAACTAAAACAAGTAGAGAAGTTTAAATATCTATGAAGTTTAGTGAAAAATGACAATTCACAAACAGCAAAAATAGATTCAAGATGCACAAAGCTTGTCAAATCATAGGACAGCTATCACCACTATTGTCCAACAATAAAATAACTCTAGAGGCAAAACGGGCACTCTACAATACAGTCTTCATCCCAATGTTGTGCTACCAATGCCAGTCACGGACTCTAGATGCAAGAACAATTAGAAAAATAACCTCTACTGAGATGAATTGTGTTAGACAAATGACAGGAAACAGTCTGAGAAATAGGATCAGAAATGAAGAACAGATAAAAAAACTAGGAAGAGCCCCTGCCAGAGAATATAAAGAAACAACAGATAAAATGGTTTGACCACATAAGGCAGAAAGATCAAAACACAACTTAACAAGCCTTCAATATCACTTGTGAGAAACACCAGATCAAGGGCCGACCATGAAATAAATGGATTAATGGAATTTTAGAAACACTAGGAAACATAACAGCAGCAGAGGTGAACAGAAGAGCAAAGACCGCAAACTATATCTTCCCTCAATGCTGAAAGGTAAATGAGGAAGACTCTGCTTATCAGTGCCAAATTTTGACACAACCAAAGAAAAAATTATAAATTATCGCTACTGAGATGATAAGCCTAAAGATGAATGTGACAAGAAGAGATAAAGAGTAGGAGAGATTTGGAGTAATACCACTGCTAAATCAAGTTAAACAGCAACAAATCAAGTGATTACGATATGTGACATGATCACCATCATACAGCTTCCCTCAGAGAACAGAAAAAATATGGAAAGAGTGGAAAAGTTAGACCTAGAAAACTATGGATCATTGAAATAGACATCACGATGAGGACTGACAGACTACAGACCCGAACATTACATTTTCCATCAAACCTGGATGACAATGGAGAAAAGTAAAAAATAAAGTAAATAAGGTCAGTATTACACATATGCTATTTTCCCAGAAAAATCAAGTACTAGTTAAGGTTGAGAGAACATAAATGCAAAAAGAAATGGCTTGGCAACGTATCACGATCATCTGGCCTGGCAACAAAGACTATTCTGCAAGGAATGGTGAAAGGAAAAAAAAAGAGTAGACAGAGAGATAGGAAAATAACATCAAGGTATGGACAGGTCTCAGCTTTGCAGTCCCAAAGAATGACTGTAGATAAAGATTAATGGAAAATGTTGAAGAAGTTTGTCTGTACATGGCTGCTTGCTTTAATCCCAAAGTAATATTTTAGTTATAGTCACAAAAATATTGCCACATTTATGAATGAAGATACCCTGAAGAATTTACTTCCCACTCATTGTTGACAGTTTTAGTCACAAAAATATTGCCACATTTATGAATGAAGATACCCTGAAGAATTTACATCCCACTCATTGTTGACAGTTTTAGTCACAAAAATATTGTCACATGTATGAATGAAGATACCCTGAAGAATTTACTTCCCACTCGTTGACAGTAATACTTTATTCTATTTATCTTTTTATTGCCCATTCGAGCCGAAGATGGCACATAGGGCAGAACCACAATCTTGAAAACAGAAACCTTGCGTGCCAAAATGGCACATATTGCAGAGATCACTGCTCTGTTTCCATAACAATACTTTTTACAATGACAGCTTGTCAAGCCATCGATCAACCTCCTTTGTCGCCTCTTACGACATGCTTGGAAGGTGACAGTGTCACTATTCTTTACTAATACTTTAATGGAGTGGATCAAATCTGTGACACTAGGAAAAAATATCAATATTCTACAATAGTTAATTTGTATGTTTTTGATATTTTAGTTTTTTAATGTTTATGAGTGAAAATGTTAACATTTTACAAATCTGACCCTTCTGGTGTAAAATAATCATATTTTAACCACAGATATTGTACAAAGATAAGTTATAGTGTCTCTTGTAAAAAAAAAAAAAAACTATCTTTACGACACATAGAACCATTGCTGGTGTATGTCGGGGGGCAACGATAGAACCAGAGGGATAAAGGCCGCTTGGTCAAGCAGTCGCCATGACATATGCGACTCAGGATTTTTATTTCACCCCAGATAGAAAAAATCCTTTCTGTCTACCGCGGGCTTCGAACACCGTACGTCAGCTTTTCAGCCAGCGGAACAGTGGTTTTAGCCACACGGCCACGCGCACCATTTTACAAATCTGGCCCTTCTGGTGTAAAATAATCATATTTTAGCCACAGATATTGTACAAAGATAAGTTATAGTGTCTCTTGTAATCACTGTTAATGTACTATCATCATCAAGTACCGGGCCTAGTGGCGTAGGTGATCATCTCTCTCCACAACTTTCGATCTCGGCAGCTATTTATCATTTCTGTTGTTGACCTTCTGCCAAGCCATCCTCTTAAGCTGTCTGTTTATTATTTCTCTTTGCTTCCCTCTATCTCTTCGTCCCTCAATTTTTCCAATTGTTACAATATATTCAAGCTGTTCTTTCTCATTACATGACCAAAAAATGATGATTGTCTCTTCCTAACCTTGGAAATTAGCTCTCTTTTTGCTTTGACCTCTCTCAGAACCTCTTCATTACTCTTCTTAGCTGTCCATGGTATTCTCAACATAATGTGCTGTAACAGAATTATACTCAAGCCATGTCCCAAAACTAAGAAACTTTACCAAGACTACTAAAATATCAACAAACAGAAACAGCTGCGTAGTAGCCCACTGACTCTCAGGGGGGTTAATGAGATAAGGAAGGAAGGGAAGAACCTATAAGCCACTGACTGGGATCGAACCATTTCTCCTTAGCAGACCAGACTACCAACCACCGTTCTACTATAGATCTCTTTAAGTCAACAAAATATGTAAAATAATGAATAACTATATTTGCTGCTCAATAAGGATTAAACAAGCTGTGAGAATAAAATACAATAACTGACAGCTAGGCATATAAACAGCACAGTGTTGATGTCTTGGTCAGAGTAACTAATCCTTTGAGAGAAAAATTGAGTGTGTATCAAATCAAAGGCAAAAGAGGATACAGAACAAGAAAAAAAATAAGACTAAACAATGTTTCACCCCATATAAGACAAAACAATCTTCCATCCTAAAAGGCAAAACAATCTTTCCTTCTATAAGTAAAAGTAAGTAAAGAGCCCTGTCACGACAAGTGACGTATAGGGAAAGGTAAAGGTAAAGTACGAGACTTGAACCGGCGTCTTAGCACGCGAGAGTTTACACCCATATGTGCTTGGTCGCCTATACAGAAATGTTCGGAGATTTCTGTATAGTGTCGCTTCAAGCATCGAAACTCAGATGCGAGGCGACATTCCTGACCTTCCCAGGGTACTACCCTGGTACCCATTTTTGCCAATGGCTGGGTCAACCGTGGGGATATTTTTGTTTTCCAACCATGAGTACAACTCACACTGCTCCCAGCAGGAATTGAACACGGGTTGTCTGAACGTCGGGTGGTTTTCTCAACTAGGCTACCGAGGCCCCCAAATGACGTATAGGGAATATGATTTTAGTGATCATAATTTTTTACAGACCTTCAGCACATTATTTTAGGGTAATGTGGTTCGTATTACGCCCGTGCCTCTTTTCTTTTCCAGAAAAAATCCAGTACCCATTTAAGGTTGGGTGAACCCAAAAGCCATCGATCAGGTTCGAACACGGCCTCTTGTCTTTTGCAGTCCAGTTCACTAACCACTGAGTTATTGCTGCTCTCCTTCTATAAGACAAAACAATCTTCCCTATAAGACAAAACAATCTTCCCCCTAAAAGGTCAAATCTTCCTTCCGTTAAGACAAAACAACATTCCCTACAAAATGACAAAACAATGCAACTTACCTTGAGTTTGCACTGAACCTTTTCAGGTGTTTAAAGTGAGGACAGCAGGCAGTGTCAGGTAGTGACAAGACCTCTCAGCCTCCACATGATGCTGACACTGCTCACAAAAATACTTATTGGCACCTATCCCTCTCCCACATTAGAAAAAGCTTGAATCAGCTTGGACAAGCACAAATCTCAGATTTATCTACAATTTCAAGAGAAGAACCAATAAATGAAAACATCTAAACAATAAGGTACAGCGCAATCCATTCATAAGTTAAACAAGTAAGGGTCCACTTCAAAACTAGTAAACCCTGAGGCTGTGTTCATTCAAAGAAAACTTTCTGCAACTGGGAACTAAACCTAAAATCTTCTGGTCAGTAGTAAGTGCAATTTTCACTCTGCAATTGTAAATTCTAATACATTAATAGTTATCAGGACAAGCATTCATGTGGAAAACTTCTGGTAAAAGAAAAAAAGCAGGCCAAGTGAAACGCTACACACAAAAATTTACTAGGGAAGTCTCAACTATGGGACTAAGAAACAACCAGGACCTACAAGAACTAGCAGCAAATCACCAATTGTGGAGAACTATGACTTCTGCCCTAGGCGCCGTCTTCAGCCTGAGAGGAAAATAAATGAATGAACATCAGGTAAATGTAAAAAAGTTATGGTTATGGAAGGCCCCGGTATCACTGCTAACAAATTAAAATTAACAAGTTGTTGGTACTCAAAGCTGTGTTTAGGGACTGGAGATCTAGTAGATTAACTCTTTCCGTACGGAAGCTTTTTATCGACACAACGGAAGAGATTTCAGAGACAAAATTGTTCATGATTTTAAGAATCAATCTATATATTTATATTTATCTAACACATAACATATTATATATGAGTATTTAGATAATTGAACAAGGTATTAGATTTCACCAATATCCAGATGATACAAGACATGTAAAATGAATATGGTCTGATGGCGTCCACACTAATAAAATTGAGCGTGGCACACTATGCGGCTGAATGTACGCAACCGAAATGGAACTGGAGCACCATGCGGCGGAACGTACGGAAAGAGTTAACAAATCTTCCCAATCCAGGTTTTTATCTACATTTTCCTTGAGGAAAAAAAAAGATGGGAAAAGAAGGTTAGTAGTCTCAGAAGGAAGAAAATAACTTCCTTCTTCTATTTGTTTCCTCTAAAAAGTCTATGGTCACGATGTTGCTTGCATTTTGTATTTTCTTTTATCATCAAGCTGCGAAAATCCATTTTTTATTATTTTTTTCATCGGCTTTAATACAGTTCCCACCCAAGAAGTGGCAGATTTTTTTTTCAGATCGACAAGGTTCCAGGGTTCACCCAGCCTCTAAAAAATTGGTACCTGAGATTTTTCTGGGAAGTAGAGGTGACCTGGCATTGATACTGACCACATCACCCAAAAATGTGCTGCTGTCATAGAGAAATATGGTCACTAATACCATATTCCCCACAAATGCCAAGCAAGGTGTGGAGGGAACCTTTGCTTTCTCCTCAAAGACACTGATGAAGAAAACAAATCATGAAATCCTCAAGGACACAGATGAAGAAGAGAAGTCATAAAATCCTGAAAGATGCTTATGAAGAGAAATTATGAAAACCCCATAGACACTGATAAAGAAGAGAAATTATGAAATCCCTATAGACGCTGATAAAGAAGAGAAACCATGAAATCCTCAAAGATGCTGATATAGAAGAGAAATTATGAAATCCCCATAGACACTAATGAAGAGAAATTATGAAATCCCTATAGACACTGATAAAGAAGAGAAATTATGAAATCCCTATAGACACTGATAAAGAAGAGAAACCATGAAATCCTCAAAGATGCTGATATAGAAGAGAAATTATTAAATCCCCATAGACACTAATGAAGAGAAATTATGAAATCCTCAAAGACACTGATAATGAAGAGAAATCATTAATCCTCAAGGACGGTGATGAAGAGAAATCATGAAATCCCTATAGACACTGATAAAGAAGAGAAATTATGAAATCCCTATAGACACTGATAAAGAAGAGAAATTATGAAATCCCCATAGACACTGATGAAGAGAAATTATGAAATCCCTATAGACACTGATAAAGAAGAGAAATTATGAAATCCCTATAGACACTGATAAAGAAGACAAATTATGAAATCCCCATAGACACTAATGAAGAGAAATTATGAAATCCCTATAGACACTGATAAAGAGAGAAATTATGAAATCCCCATAGACACTGATGAAGAGAAATTATGAAATCCCTATAGACACTGATAAAGAAGAGAAATTATGAAATCCCTATAGACACTGATAAAGAAGAGAAACCATGAAATCCTCAAAGATGCTGATATAGAAGAGAAATTATTAAATCCCCATAGACACTAATGAAGAGAAATTATGAAATCCTCAAAGACACTGATAATGAAGAGAAATCATTAATCCTCAAGGACGGTGATGAAGAGAAATCATGAAATTCCCATAAATGATGATGAAGAAGAGAAATCATAAAAACTCCCAAGGACACTGATCTAAACTGGGAGAAAATAGAACATCCAAGAATATCCAAGATGGATGGAGATGTAGTAGGGAAAGAGGAAGAAAGAAAGAGAATAGATGAGGAGAGAGAATGACAAAAGAGAATAAAGGGAAGGAGTGAGGGAAAATAGGGGAGAAGGGTAAGTAACAAATCAGGCAGAGAGAGTGAAAGACGAGAGAAAGGCGTGAAAGTCGAGAGAAAGGGGGAACGTGAAATCAGCTCAGGGAACTAAGTGACTCTCGAGAATTGCGAGAGGATCACGTGTAACGAGAGGCAGAAGGAAAGATTGGGTTTAAAAATATAATCAGTGTTGATTTAACGGTGGGCCTGTAGAGAGGTCTCGCTGAAAGGTGTTAGCCTCCTTTGGTTAACAACCTTTAAAAGTGTATTGTAAATAGTTGTTTTTTAGTTAGGCGAGCCAGTTGGTTGCCAGTCCTTGAACGACAAGGTTGTCCGATTTTCAGTTGGGACACCAGTGGTTACCAGAGGATACAGTTGTTTAGGGATAGTGTTAAATATCCATGGGCCGGAGAAGTTGCCCACCACTGATGATCAGTGACAGTTGTTAGTGAATTCACTGAGCTTCAAGTCGTGGTGAATAGTCACCAATGTTCTATCACTGCCGTTGACTCGGCTAGGAACAAGGCAGGGCGAATGGACACGATTCCTGAAATGGTGAGTAAGAAGCTCACTAACTTACAGCAGTTTTAGTTTTTGGTGTGCACTGATCAAGTTTTCCAAGTGTGGAGCGGGGAAGGAGACATCATGTTGGTACGAGGTGGCAGACACGAGCTGTGAATGAGTAATAAAGTGTGTGTTCACTTGTTAAACTCTTCCATGCGTGAAGTTGGAGAGAGAGAGAGAAGAAGTGATTGAAAAGCAAGCAGTCAGAAAAGCTGCTGGCGTGGTGAAATGTGTAACTTTGTAATATACAGTTTTGTTCATGATATGAGTGTAAATGGACATTGTATGATTTTATCGAGGTGAGACAGTTCTTGCTGGATCACGTGAGTGGTTGATTTCGAGGTGGTGTGCATCAATAAAGTTGACATTGTTTTACACAGTATTAGTCTTGTTATGTGTTGACAGCAAGGTAATCACCACAGAGTTTGTGATGAACAAACAAGGGTTGTCTGCGAGATTCACAATATGAAGTACGATGCGACATAGGGCAGACAGAGAGGCCGGCTGTGGTGTGGTCACGGTGGCTGACCAAGCTGACGGGTCAGCCTGTCAGTCACAGCAAGAGGCCTGTAGCAGCGGGAGTGTGCAGCAGGTGTGCTGGGGAAGATTGACCTAGTAACCCAGGCAGACTTGGTTACAGAATAAAGTCTGACGGTCATTCAGTCATTCATTCATACAAGAACGACGACGAAACCGGTTACAGAGAAACCTTGTCCGTGGTCTATGCTTTCAAAACGGGCTTGATGGGCTTTGATTTATTGAGTTAATGCAGCCCTATATAATTTTATGCACAGCCTCCCCATTTAATTTGAGTTCTCTCACCATTATCATCATCAGAGCTATCATCTTCCGCAATGCCTGCACTGTGCAGACTCCGGACAGGTACGCTGATGTCTAAAAAAATCTCCTGTCTCTGTCGAGCTACTTCACATTCCAGGCACTTGGTCTGGTGCATCATGGTACCTCCAAACAGTCTCTCTATTAAAGTTGAGGGACTTGTTTGCAGCTTGATTTCTATAAATTTGGAAAACATCAAATATAAATAGTTATGATTACAGAAATATTTCAACAGACAACACATTTTTTAGAGCTGTTAAAGTAAATATTTAAATGCAAAGTGGATCTAACTGTTCTGCTTCTTCCTCTTTCCTTCCTCATTTGCCTTTCAGTGTCAAGGGGAGATAAAATTTGCAGTCTTTTGCTCTTCTGTTCGCTTCTGCTGCTGTTATGTTTCCTAGTGCTTCTAATATTCCATCAATCCATCTTTTTCGTGGCCGACCCTTGGGTCTGGTGTTCTCGCAATGTTTATTGAAGGCTCGTTGTGTTGTGATCTTTTTGCCGTGTCACGTGGCCAAACCATTTTATCTGTTGTATCTTTATATATTCTATGGCGGGGGCTATTCCTAGCTTTTTTCTCAGTTTCTCATTTCTGATCTTGTCTCTCAGGCTGTTTCCTGTCATTCGTCTAACACATTTCATCTCAGTAGAGGTTACTTTTCTTATTGTTCTTGCATCTAGGGTCCAGGTCTGGCATTGGTAGCACAATGTTGGGATGAAGATTGTATTGTACAGTGCCCGTTTTGCCTCTAGTGTTGTTTCCTTGTTGGACAATAGTGGTGATAGCTGTCCAATGATTTGACATACTTTTATGTATCTTGAGTCTATCTCTGCTGTTTGAGAATTGTGCAAATCTAATTGTTGAAATCTAACTGTTTAGTATAACAAATGTTTATAGTCTGTGATAAAGCCAAAGCCAAACAACTATAAACATTTGTCTACAATACTGGAAGGGCTTAAATTTAAAGACATGAGCAAGTGTTTACAACTATGAAAGAGGCCCTACCTTATAGGTCCTAAAAAATGTTTATGTCTTCAATCACGTTTTATATAATTTAAGTAGACAAAGGAAGAATGGATAGTCTAGAGATAAGACATTGACCTCTGGGCAGTAAGATCCCAGGTTCAAATCCCGCCACAGATACTGGGAAATTTTCCCTTTGAATTCATGGTTTCTTCATGGCTGTACCCTCTCTAGGTCTCTGGATAGTGAGATCTGATGTCCAGTCCTCTTAAATAACAGCATTTAAAAAAAAAAAAGAAGGTACCATGTACACATTATAGAACCATCAGCAGTTAAAAGTTTAAAAGAGCAGGCCTAAAATGACCACTGCCTGGGAAAATTGTTAAGTAAAATTTACCCATGCCAAAGTGGATGTGTCAGGCACAGATGATGTGGTTTCTCCATAAACTAACAACACAACACATCAACGCCCCACTTAACAGGTAAACTCTGTAGTAGTAGACAAGACATGAGAACTGCAACATACAACACAGTTTACCTGTCTTCTAATATATTTTATATGATTAAAGTATACACGATCTACACATCATCATCATGTGCCATTCCAGTTGGTGTAGGCAATCATGTCCTTCCACAATCTTCTATCTACTGTGCATCATATCAGTTCTGATGTTGACTGTTTTCCATGCCATGACACCAAGCTATCCAGTATTTTCTCTCTTTGTCAGCTGCAATATCTCTTTCCTTGTATTTTGCCAGTTGTAACCAAGTATTCCAACTTTCCTCTTCTCATGATGTGCCCGAAAAATGTTGATTATTTCTTCCTGTTTCTTAGCAACTCCCTTTTTGTGTATGCCCTCTTGACACTTCTTCAGCTGTCCTATATAAGGACATTGGCATAGTTGTACAAATTAAACAGTGGTTTACAACAAGCTGCCATATCTATTGCCTATGACCTAACATATCCAACTGCAGATTAGCATTTCTGGGTGCTGGGATTATCTTTCTTCTTTATCTCTATTCATTTGCCCAGAGTGGTTATTCTGTTTTCAGTCCCATGCAGGGAGATCAACAAGAATTTTGATGAGCTATTGGCGGATGATCCTGGTAAAAAGCAGGTTAGTTATGAGTCTCCAGCTGCTTTCAGCCCAGATGCTGTCTCACATCTTGGGCTCCTGTCTTACACAAGAAGTGCAGTCTCACACAGACGGTATTCATGAAATACCACTTTTCAACATACCACTCTTCAACATCATCTAGTGCCATACCCATGATGTAGACAACTGTATTCCTGTCTTCGGCAATAAAATGTCTCAGATTTGCTCTCATTGTCTCCCTCACCTTGTCTGAATTTACAAAATTGTTAATTTTCTTCTTCTTATGATATAATCAAAGAAAGTGAACTGTATTTTACTGCCACAATTCAAAAACTCTTTGTACACTAGATGACCCATCAACAGTGGCAGAAAAAAGGTGTGTTTCCCCCTTTCTGTATTAAAAAAAAAAAACTATCTTAACAGCACATTTTACCATTGCTGATGTGTGTGGAGGAAAGGGGGGGTGTCACAACAGGACCAGAGGGATAGAGGTCACTTGGGCAAAGCAATTGCCACGACATGTGAGACTAAGGATCTTTATTTTACCCCTGATAGAAAAAATTGTTTCTGCCTACAGCGGGTTTCAAACACTGTACGCCGGCTTTTCAGCCAGCAAAACAATGGATTTCGTGCACCCCCTTTCTGTATGGTTTGTTAAAAATTAGACAGAAGAGGTTTCTTGTGTTGTCCATCTTCCCTCTTCTTCGTTTGCTAGGCATCTGCTCTTCTTTATCATCTCACCTTCAGAGATAGAAAGAAAGAAAGAGCCCCCTCAAGTCATGTGCTGGTGTATGGTAACTATGGTGTCAGCACCCTAATTTGTTTATAGACCTTTAGCACATTATTTTTTGGGTAATGTAGATGGTTTTACACCAGTGCTGTCTTTCTTTCCTAGAAAAATCCTGACCCTTTTAAAGCTGGGTGAACTTGAAAACCATCAATCTGGATCAAATCTTACCTCCTGTCCCCACCATGATCATGGGAACAACATATAAGCACTTCTCATCTAGCAAAACACAAAATGTTTTTAACTGATTAGTCACCTTTTTGCAAAAGGAGCTCATGCTGCCACCTAGTGCGTCACAAGAAGTCTGCATGTGTGAATTTTAAAATCGAAGATGTTCTCCTTAGTTACATGATTAGCATTAATCGGTGCTGTTAATTTTCCTCTAAAAGTGCTATTTTAGCTCTAATTTTGGAAACATTGCATCATTATGGATGAAGATGTCCAGAGTCTAGTACATTCTGCTTATTCTTTAAAATGATTTAGTGAAGTGGTGACATCACAAACAAAAAAACAACATAAAGTTGTTTAGCAAAGCTAATATTTGTGAATGATATTTTAGTAGAATAATAGTTTAGAATAGTAAAGATCTAAAACATCAAAGAATGTCAGATCTTAGAATTTTGGGGGCTGCAATATTTCAATTTTAACCATAAAATGTATTAAAATTTTAAGATACATCTTCTTCTAATTACTTTGAATGTATAATATATGGTGCATGTGCATTTTACCTTTCTGGAAAGGCACAAATTAACAAATGAACTAAAGTATTAGTGACAAATAGCTGAGTACAATCCATAGGTTGTAAGTTTTTAAATGCAGGTGAATCAATTGTAATAACCCTGCATGTAGTGAAACAGCATCCGGATAGCAAAAAACCTATGTACCAACACGTATGCCAATCCCACAGAAGCCATAAGTATTGGCAGTAGAAGTGGAAAAATGTGAGCATTAGCACCACACTCCCCTCACATCAATTGTGTGAGAGGTACCTTTAACACATTCCATACTGCAAGCTGTTGATGCATTAAACACTGGAGCCAGTTTTTGCAGCTTTTAATTTATTGATGTTTATGCAGTTATTTTCACTCAAATTTTATAACTCTCTTAGCCTCCTTTCTGATTACCAGAGCAAAATTGCCAGAGCAAACCCCATGGTTTAGATCAATTTTAATTTACTTTCTTTCTGTTATTTCAATGAAAATAGAATGTGAAAACATCAGCCATGCCACAATGCGTTAGACTTGGTAAGGAATGTGTTAACTGCACATCTACTTAATAAGAAGAAAGTAAAAATTAAAAAACTAATTACCTGTGAAAGACGGTCCTGTATTCTTTATGTCTGAATGCTTCTCAAATATGCTGCTCTGCCAGTGACACTTTTCTCAGATTTTAACATAATTCTGCTGCCATTTTTAATATCCATTATTGCCTGCTTGGCACTAATAGGTTTGCCATTTGCTGCCTCTATAAGCCAATCACAATTTTCTACAGTGACTGACAGCGATTTTAAATCGTTCATTTCTCCAGGTGAAAATGAGGGATGCTTTGACTTCATTTTGTTTGGAGGGTCAGACAAATGTCCACAGGATTTGATAACTCTCTGAGATCTTCTTGGGGACTTTCGTGTAAAATTCAATACCCTGCCTTGAGGATTCCTCAATTTGGTTCCTTTTTCTGTGGCTTCAGTATGTGATGTAGTTAAGGCATCGATAAGATATTTTCTTTCACTGTTATTGCTACATTCTGAAAGCAAGTGATAAGTGTCTTCTTTAAGATGATTCTGAGAGCTCAAAGGATGTGATGGATCTGATTTGGTGTGACAGGCACCATCATTGCTGCTATTAAATGAATTACTGCCAGAATCCACATAGAGAATCCTTCTTACACTGTTTGTCAATGCTCTCTTATCCTGGTCAAGAGCTAACATAGCTTTCCTTGCATTGATGGACTTTACTGGACTTACACCCAACCAATCACATTTCTTCAAATTAAGTTTAAGAGAGTCTGTAAACTTGGTTACTACATTTGCCCCAGGGCTTCTCTGACAAACCGCTTGCTCGGGGATACTTAGATTAGCCTGTGAAAAAGAACAGCTTCTTGTGGAGATGGAACTTTCATGGTGGACTGTGTTACACGATGAAGCATCTCCTGTGCATGGTGGAGTCAAACCTTGGATTGTCTCAGGGAACTGAATTTGGCTGCTATGTGAAAACTTATCTGGCAAACTCAAAGACAACAATGAAACAGAGTCTATTTCTGTGGGAAAGCTAGCACTCCAGCGACGACTCTTAAGCTGTAAACCAGTATGACTTGCATCACCTGAAGAAATCTTGTCACATGATAGTTTGCTGTTTGTTGACCCAAATAATTCATCTGTAAAAATACTAAGTGTAGACTGTTTCTTGGGGCTTTTAAAAACCGTAACATTAATTCCATTATTTGGTTCAAGCACGTGAAGGTGTGAGGTAGCTCTACTTGTAACTTCATTTGATAATTTCTCAGTAGATGGTTCGGTAACTGAATCATGACAACCATGACTCGTGCATGTGGGAAAATCTGAAGAGGACGAAGAGGTTTGTATTGTGCTATCTGCTTCTGATAAAGCAGAAAAATACTTCTGGGTGACAGAGTCTATGGTATAATCTGTATTGGGCACATCCTTCTCAGAAATTATGATAATTTCATTTGAGTTTCAGCCAGAAATAGTGATTTTGTTGGTGAAGACTGACTAGAGATCACCACAGGACTTGCGCTATTGTTACCATATGATGCAGAAACATTCTCATGAAGAATTTTAGATTCTGGCACTTCAATTCTTTCTTGAGTTTCTAGAAATGTTGTGTGCACTTTTCCTTTGTTTGAAACATTGGCAAACCTGCTGTTGTTAGTATCATTGTTATTATTGACATAACTGTCATTGTTATTATTTACATCACCACTGTTAATACCTCCAACATCTTCAAACACCAAGGCATGATCAATGCCTGGTACATCCTGACTTTTCTTGCCATCAGGATAACATAATGCACGACCTCTCATACCAAGACGTCTTGTTTGACCAAATGGAAGCACAGATAGATTGCTAAGTTTGGATGAGTTTTAATGTTGATAACTGTTGTATTGAAGATTCGGATGAGCTTACTGTTGATAACTGTTGTAACGAGGACTTGGATTGGTTAACTGTTGATAACTGTGGCATCAAAGATTCGAATGAGCTTACTGTTGATAACTGTTGTATCGAAGATTTGGATGAGGTATTAAAATCTTGTGAACAAACAAGAGTGCTGTGGCTACTTTCAGAAGATGATCCAGAACTGACTTGCTCATTGTTAACTGGGACATTTTAAGACTGAAAATGATGAAGGTTCAAGGAGAGATTCATTGCTATTTTTATTTTCAACTATCTTACTTTTTCCTACATTGACTGAATTGCTTGAGGTGTCAGCATGGAACAGTTTTTTTCTTAATCTATAAGAACGTGTGAATTCAACATTGTCGTTAACACCTGCCAGTTTGTTTCTTGATGCAGATCTTAGTCTTTTTCTTGTTTTGGAATAAGGCAAAAGTGATACCGTCTCCACTTCTTCTTTGATTTTCCTTGCAGCTGTACTCAATGAATGATTGTCATTATTAACCTTTATGTGTCTTTCAAATTCATCAAAAGTGCATTTTTGATTATCAGATTTAGCCTTATCAGATATGTTACTGAATAATTCTGCAGAACTTTCTCCATGACTTTTAGTGTTCTTCACTTGAGAACTCAAAGAAGTACTATGTGCTCCCAGTTTTCCATGAAAGGTCTTCTTACTCCTGTCTCGACATTCACCACCCTTTAAGCTACCCAGTTGCTAGAGGATTCTCCTGTTTCTGTCAACTCCACTTTAATCTTACCACTGATATCAGTGCTGTGGCCTACACATTTTGCTTCAGTGTCAACAACCACCTGATTTTTTTCATGATTTGTATTTTCTCTCTCTTTCCATCGCAGCAGCCCTTTCTCTGCATCTTCAATATAGCACAACAAACATCGGAGAAGTTCTTGAGCATCATGTTGAAAATGGCCTTCAAACATTGGATTCAATTCTCTGCCAAGAAGAAATTGGGTGAGTAGGAGATGACAATTAGAACAATGCAATATTTTAACCTGAAACATTTCAAAGCAGACATTTAAATAACCTTTAGATTGATTTGTTAGTTAAACATAATCCTTTGTTCAAGGATGGAAGACAGCACCTTCCCACAATGCTTTACGGTATATGTGGATATGATATGTATGATGGGAGAGGAAGTTTGATGAGGTTAGGACACCAGCATCATATTCAAAAGTATTTCTTTCTTTCTTTCTTTCAGTCACCAGAAGGACACTAAAGAAATTAATAGCCCTCTTCGCGATCCCCCCCCCCTTATAAACATATTAAGTTGGTGTAGATGCACTGTGCTGTGGATTGCAGCTAGGATGTGGTATTTGCAAATTTCAGCAATTCCATCTTCAGCACAGCATTTCTGAGTGCTGGATTGCCTTTCCTCTTCAATCCTTACTCGTTTGGCCAGACTGCTTAGTCTGTTTCCAGCGGCATCACATAGTAGTAGAACTTGCTGAGGGAGTTGATGCCTGTTATTCATGCCTCTTGTCTCAGTGTTTTTTTCTTAGTATTTCTCTAGGTTGATATCTTTTCCTTTCACCCTCTGGTTCCCATTTGAGGGTCTGCTTTGAGATTCTCTTGTTATCTCTTTTCATCACATAAAAAAAGTAAAGAAAGGGCCCTGTCATGCCAAGTGGCGTATAAGGAATATGGTGTTAGTGACCATAATTTTTAGACCTTTGGCACATGATTTTGGGGTAACATGGCCAACATATATTTATTTTCGTTCGCCAGCTTTCATCTCTGGTGAAGTCCCTTGAGACTAGGAACTGAATTTTTCAAGTTAATCCGTTTTTCCCTAGCTGCCGTATACAAAGGGGCCCCTCCCTGCACAGGCAGATAACTTCGTCTTCGGAAGTTTTTCGGATATTTTTCTAGTAACGAGTAATTGACGTTTCAAGCCAGGCCTTGCTGGTGAGAGCAGGGGTGGTTGCTGCAGAGAGAAATCACAAATAAAAATCCCAACTGGTGCTGCTGGGATTTGAACTCACAACCTCTCTGTCTTGAGACCGGCGTCTTGCCTTGAGACCAACAGTCCCCCATGGCCAACATATGACCACCTTCTTCTCTTGACTATAGATGATATTATTGCTGATACAGGCAGAAAAACTTTAGTGCATGCCAAGACATCAGATGAAAGACCAATTCCAAAATCTTCCATTAGGATGGCTTAAGGGAAATAGTTTTGTCCACCAAGCTAAACGAATTTGTAGACAAAAACCAGACATACCAAAAGTTGTCAGTCCTCTACTGCCCATACCAGAACAGACCCCCTGGACAGAATCCGGATTTTCAATACAGGTACAGACAGAAGAGAAAGGAATACATAACAAGGAGGAACAGATAGTCTTCGGCATAAAACAATCACTCTCAGTTTCTTGGATGAAGAATACCCACAAGACCTATGGATTTGTGTGTACACAGATGGATCAGCACAGAATGCAGTAAAGAATGGGGGAGCAGGTGCATACATAGGGTACCCAAATACTAGGGATATGAATAAAATAGCAGCAGGGAAATATTGTCACAATTGTGATGCAGAAATCCAAGCAATAAAGTTGGCAATAGAAAAACTGCTGAATAGTAATCTTAACCCACAGCCTGTAGTGTTTTTGATAGATACAAGATCAGCACTCCAAGCACTACAAACCCTAAAACTGCCTCATCTGCAGGCCTTATTGACTGAATTCTGCAAGCACCACAGGGTCGCCTCATAGTGGATCCCATCTCACTTTGAAATACCAGGAAATGAGAGAGCAGATCAGCTAGAAAAGGAAGGCACAATAAGCACACCACCAGATACACCAGTATCCTTCAGTATCTTCAAAAGAAACAGATTATCAAATCCATAAGAAGACTACAAGCACCAAATCAGGATGCCTTTCATATGAAAAGATGGGAACAAGTTATCATTATATGCCCCAGAACAGGGCACAATCAACTCCACAAGTCACTTGTATACAAAATTCAAGATCGGCACCTCATCTACAAGTACATCTGGACAGACACCCAGACTGCTGAACACATACTTCAAGACTGTACTGAATATAATAGACTAAGGAAAATCCATTGGCTCATAGATACATCATCATCATCATCATCAAGTACCAGGGCTACTGACGTAGATAATCATGTCTCTCCACAACTTTCGATCTCAGCAGCTATTTATCATTTCTGTTGTTGACCTTCTGCCAAGCCATTCTCTTAAGCTGTCTGTTATTTTTTCTCTTTGCTTCCCTCTATCTCTTCATCCCTCAATTTTTCCAGTTATTACAATATATTCCAGTTGTTCTCTTCTCATTACATGGCCAAAAAATTATGATTGTCTCTTCCTAATATTGGAAATTAGTTCTCTTTTTGCTTTGACCTCTTTCAGAACGTTTTCATTACTCTTCTTAGCTGTCCATGGTACTCTCAACATTCTTCTGTAAAACCACATTTCTACAGACTCCAGTGATTTTCTTGTCTGTTGTCCTATTGTCCATGATTTGCATCCATATGTTAAGACTGGCTCTATATAGCATTTAAGAACTCTTTTTCTTGTTTCTATTGTCAAAAATGGATTGCATAGTATCTTCCTTATTTTTTGGAAAGCTGCTTTTGCCTGAGCCATTCTGCATCTCACCTCTTTTGTACATCTTCCGTCTGAGGTTAACAAAGATCCCAAATATTTAAATTCATTTACCTGTTTTAATATTGTTCCACTTGTCTTTATTTTGCACTGAGGTGATGTCTTTTTCTTTGTTGTTACCATTACCTCTGTCTTTTTGCTATTAAGGCTGAGTACTTTATTTTTGCTTTCCTTCACTATAATGTCCAACATTTCTTGTAACTCATTTTCACTCTTAGCGATTAAGACTGTATCATCAGCATACCTTAGATTATTTATATTATAAGCTCCAATTGTTATTCCAGGCATGTCCCTTATGGATCTTAAAATAATCTCACTAAAAATATTAAACAAATCTGGTGACAGCACACAACAGTGTCTAACACCCTGTTTTATTTGTTGAAACATTCCCAATTGGTTTCCAGTTCTTATGGCCGCTGTTTGTTGCCAGTACATGTTCTTTATTATTCTTAGATATTTGCTGTCTATGTTTATGCTTTCTAAAATTTTGATTATGCCTTGGTGTAATCTATGAAACATAGGTATAGATCTGTTTTCACCTCTATGGCTCTTTCTACTAAAAATCTTATGATATAAATGGCATTGCTTGTTCCTTTATCTCTAACAAAACCACACTGTTCATCGCTAATTTCTGGACTGATTTTGTTTCGCACTCTTCGCATGATGATTCTTAGTAATATCTTAGTCATATGACTCTTAAGGCTTATTGTGTAATGATCATCGCATTCAATCGCACCCGATTTCTTATAGATACAACACAACTAACAAAACTATATGGACCACTGCAAGAATTACAAAAGACAGTAAAATTTGTACAGGAAACAACATTGCAGATATAGACAATACTTCAGACAAATGAAAGATAGATAGATGATACTGTAGGAAACTTTGTCATTTCTCTTATTTCTGTACCAGTTTTAAATTCATTTCATGCTTATAGAAGGTATTTTGAAATAAAGAAAAAATAATTTTTGGCTGTATTGAATAGGGGATGGCTGGAATATAATTATGAGTTAATGAAAGAATGTTCTAATGATGATGTTCACCTTTATATTTGATTTTATTAACTTGGAGCTAAATATATACGAATTAACAACCAAACAGGACAATTCCAATATATAAACAAGGAGTCAGACAAGGCTGTGTTCTGTCACCGGATTTGTTTTCACTTTACAGCGAATATATTATGAGATCAATAGCAGACAAAAAAGGAATTGAAGTCAACGGTCACAACATAAATAATTTGTGATATGCAGATGACACAGTCTTAATAGCAGAGACAGAGAATGAACTACAAGAAATGATAGACATAATAGTAGAAGAAAGAAACAAGAAAGGTCTCAGTCTGAATAGTAAGAAAACAGAAGTAATGGCTATATCGAAGAAACAATCATCACCATCATGCAGCATACAAATAAACGAGGCAAATCTGAAACAAGTGCAATGTTTCAAATACTTGGGCAGAATAATAACATCAGATGGGACCACAGAAATGAAAAGCAGAACAGCTCAGGCCAAAATAGCATTTCAGAAAATGAAAAATATCTTGTGCAACAAATCTAAGTCAATAAAAATGAGAAAGAGAGTTCATCAGTGCTATATAGAACCAATTCTGACCTATGAAAGCGAATCATGGACAGTAGACAAACAAATGAAAAGACGATTAGAGGCAACAGAGATGGGATTTCTCAGAAGAATGTTGAAAGTTCCCTGGACAGCTAAAAGACCAATGAGGAAGTTCTCAAAGAGGCCAACACAAAAAGGGAGCTCTTAAAAAACACCAGAAAGAAACAATCAACATTTTTCGGGCACATCATGAGAAGAGCAAAGTTGGAATACTTGATTACAATTGGCAAAATAAATGGAAAGAGAGATCGCGGACGACCAAAAGAGAAAATACTGGATTGCTTGGTGTCATGGCATGGAAAACAGTCAACAACAGAACTGATACAATGCACTGTAGATAGAAGATTGTGGAGGGACATGATCACCTACGCCAACCGGTATAGCACATGATGATGATGGAGTTAAATAAAAAAATGTCATTTAATATATATTAATTTGGTGGTAATGAGACAATTGTCTACTGATAAATTACCAATTAAAACCTCACAGCAATAGGTACCCAATGATGTCCAGACCTGTTAAAATATGATGAAAAATAGTCTATAATATACTAGTTATACATACTCGTGATCCCTAATATCAGTCAACCCATCTGACGTGTACTTGGCTCAACTCCAAATTCTCACAAGTACTCCCTCATCTTCTTCTTTGTGTTTGCCTGATGAGAACTCCTCTAAATTGTCTGCCTTAAATTATGTTAAATGGGCCTAGATGTTCTGTTTTGTGGTTTACAGTAAGCTGTTTTAGTTGCACCTTTTGGCCCAACATATCAGACTCCAGGAAGGCATTTTTATTACCAAGTTGCCTTCCTTCTTTGATCCCTATTCCCTTGGTCAGGCCAGTTAGCCTGTTTCCAGACGCACCACAAGGAAGTGGAGTTAGATCTTGATCTTTGCCGCTGATACAATGACCAATTTTAGCCCAGGTGGCCAACGAACAAGAATGATACCAAAGTAAGAATAAGTATGAGGAGCTTTCACTGCACTAGGAAACATGAAAATCCAAAGAAATTAGGTTAAATACAAAAATACAATTTTTCAACTCCAACGTTAAGTTAGTGCTATTAGATGGCTGTGAAATAGAGAACACAAATGGCAATGAAGATACAGACTTTCCTTAATGGATCCTTGCGAAGTTTAAAAACATGGAAATGGCAAGACAAAATCACTAAAGTGGACTCACGGAAAAGTACCAGTCAAATACCAGTGGATAAGAGATACAATGAAAATGATGACGCTGGATAAGACAGATACTGCGGAAGCCAACTGAGAGTATTAAATAACAGGCCCTTTTTTGGGAATCCCCAGATGAAGAGACAAAGAGAATGATCAAAATATTCTTAGAGAAGACAGATTAAAGCAGAGATGAAGTTTATGGGGAAGACATGAAATGATCTTAAAAGAATGGCAAGAAACAGAATGACTTGAAAAGTGTTTGTTGATGACCAATGCTCCACAGGGAGTTGAAAGGTAGAAGAAGAGACTTTGGGCCACACCCTCATCAATTATTGTGCTCTTCTCCAATAAAATATCTTATAGAACTTCAAAATATCTATTGTGTCACATTTTCTAAAGTTTCCACCATTAGTGCTTTTGAGGCAAGCCTCTAGGCTTTCTAATTATTACGAGCTCTCGAATGATTAAAACAGTCAATCAAAGCCCTTTAAATCCCTTTGTTGAGCATAGGCCACAGACAATGTCTCTCCATCCAAGCCTATTATTGGAGATTTTCTCTTCAGTCTAGGCCACTGGGTTCTTTCAGGTTTCCACGATGTTGCTGTTGTTTAGTTAGTTAACGAATTATCCTCATCACATATCAAACAACTCTCCATAAGCGCTCAGATCTCCTCCTCAGATGGTTTGTCTGAAAACAGAGAGCCTTAATCTAGACAAAATGGTCATAAACTATGGAAACTTGCGAAAGCTCTGAGCGCCGAAAACAATTGCCGACCTCCGATATCATTAGCACACAATCAGAACATCCTCACAGGCAAAAGGGCAGCAAATCCACTGATAGAGACTTACAAAACATTAGTAGAATAAACATTCCAATAGACAAACAGAAAGCTGCAAGACGGGAAAACCAAGATGCAAAACACATGCCTTTAGCACCAGAAGAGCATCAGATGACCATCTTTACCCAACTGAATTAGATGTTGCCCTCAAAGGATTGAAGCTCAAAAGTTCCCCTGGTAAAGATGGTATCTCCAACAAAATGCTCCTAAATCTGGGATAGAAAGCCAAGAGCCAGCTTCTAAGGATAATAAATGCTAGCTGGAAGAGAGGTCATGTGCCGGCAATCTGGAAAGAAGCTATTATGGTGCCCATCCTCAAGCGTGGAAAAGACCCACTAGACCCAAGTAGCTATAGACCAATTAGCCTACTGAGCTGCCTGAGTAAATTCATGGAAAGGCTGGTTAACAGAAGACTTATGTGGCATTTGGAGACAAAACAACAAATCGTACCACAACAAAGTGGCTTCCATCAGCACAGATCAACTGTAGACCTGGTCACCTACATTGCACAGGAAATAGAGGACGCTCTACAAGAAAAGAAACACACACTGGCAGTGTGGGTCGACATGAAGAAGGCTTTTGATAGGGTATGGCGAGAGGGTTTAAAGAACAAGCTTTTTAGACTTGGCATCCAGGGTCGTTTATTCAATTGGGTCTCTCAATACCGTCAAGATAGAACGGCCAGAGTACAAGTTCAAGGTCAACTAAGTAAGAAGGTCTCTATCAAACAAGGTGTCCCACAAGGCAGAGTCTTGCCCCCAACACTCTTTTTAATTTTCATAAATGACATCTTAATGGACATTCCACCCAGAATACACTCAGCAATATACGCAGATGATCTGGCATTATGGGCTCGTGAGGAAAGTATGTCGGTGGCTGGACCCAGGATGCAAGATGCCCTCGGTGAACTTGAAAAATGGACGAACACCTGGTTCTTACCAATCAACGGAAAAAAAACTACATATACAATTTTCAGCCTATCAAGAAACACACTCTCTGCAAACTTGAAGATAAAAGACTATACACTCCCTATTGACCAAAACCCAACATATCTTGGCGTCACCATGAATCGCAGAATGACTGGAAAAAATCAGATAGACAGAGCAAGGAAAAAAGCCAGAAAACGAACAAATATTATGAAGAAATCGGCAGGAACGGACTGGGGGGCAGACAGCAATATTTTGAAAAGACTATACATAGGAAGAGTCAGACCTGTTCTAGAGTATAGAGTCACAGCCTGGGCTATGGCTTCCAAATCACACCTTGGCAAAATTAACAGAACACAGAACCAAGCTGCCCGTATCATCATTGGTGCTATGAAATCTACACCTATCAAGACTCTAGAAAAAGTAACAGGTTTACAACCCTTAGATGACAGACGGGTCACTAAATTATTGCAACAAGCGGAGAAGTATAGAAGGCTCCTTAGCCACCCAATGCACCAAAAGAATAACTGGTTCCGGAATTGTACGACTAAAGAGGAGCAACTTCGCTGCAATTGCCAATGAACTAACTACTGGAGACCCAGTACTTTCCCAAACAATATCGAAACAGAAAGAAAACACGTAGCAGAAAAAGACATACACAATACCTACCCACAGGACTCTTGGTCCCACCTATACACAGATGGCCCTGCTACAAGTGCCACCAGAAATGGAGGGGGAGGTGTGTTCTTGATGCTGAATAATCATGACGAGATCACCAAGTCAATAGCTACTGGAAAATTCTCAAACAACTTTAAACCAGAAACTGAACCCATCAGAGATGCTGCAACACTGGCTACTCAACACAAAAATAACATGCAAAATAAATTGGTGATTCTGACTGATGCACTGTCAGTACTATCAGCTCTAAAGAGTCCCAAGAACAATGAATTAGATGACTTGAGAACCCTGGACCAACTATGCAATAACTTCCAGAGAGTAGTCATTCAGTGGATACCATCACACTGTAATATACACGGGAATGAACGCACAGAGAAATTAGCGAGAAATTAAAGAGGGAGGGAGATTACCACAAGAGAACTATCCGCTCAGTTATGATGAAGCCAAATCCATCCTCAACGGTCAGTTCCATGAAAAATGGAAACGAGAACACCCAAAGCATAACGAGAGTGATGGATACCACCAAATATCAAGGAGGGATCAAGTCATCATACTTCGCCTATGCACTGGCCACAATAGAATGAGAAATCACATGTTCACCAAATTCAAAATAGGTACAACCAGCCTATGCCACTGTACAATATGACTACAAAACATGTTCTTCAGGATTGCCCCCAGTACAGAGACCTGAGAAGAGCAATGTGGTTTACGCCCACCTCCCTGAAAGAAAAACTATATGGGGCAATCGATTCGCTTAAACAGACAGCTGACTTCATGAGAAAGTCTGGAATCCTACTCTGATTGAGTCTTGATCGCAGAGAGAGAGAGAGAGATGATTTGTTTGCATACACCTACTTTATATCACTAGCAAAGTCCAAGACGGACTGAATTCTGTGTGAATATAACTTTTTCCTTTTTCCACACCAACAGCCATGTGCTCAGGTGTCACTCATCAAGCAGGCAGATATTCTCCAACTTCAGAGGAATCCTCATTTTTATTGTCAAGAGTAACATTTTTGGTAGATTTCTTCCTATTAGTTTTGCCAGGGCAATTGTTGGCCTACTCTTTTCAATTTTCAACTGCCAAGGGTTCTTTAACATGTGCAGAGCACACACAGGAACTCCTGGCTTTTTTTGTCCTGTTATATGAGAACATTGTTCATTGATCGTTTCCGGTTGTTTCCAAAATGGAGGAATTATTTTTCTCCGGCTTGGTATAGAACCGTTGATCAGAGGTTTAACAAGCCGCTATCGTAAAAACGATGTTGTTAATGAAACGTAGACCTGATACAGAATGTGTAAATTAGCAGTAGATAGTAGTGATAGTTTTTTCGGCCCTAAAACAACAACAAAAATAGGATTCTGGAATGTGCGAACAATGGCCGCTCCGACGAAACATGCACAGGTCGCGAGCGAGATGGACAGATACGATCTAGATATTTTAGGATTAAGCGAAATGCGCTGGCCTGGAACAGGTAGGAGATCTATTGATAATAAAATAGTAGTTTTTTCTGGAAGGGAAGATGGAAAACACCGTGAAGGAGTAGGCATAATGATGACAGACAAAGCTGCAAGAAGTTTATTAGAATGGGAACCGGTAAATAGCCGTCTGATACGAACACGATACAAAACAAAACATGGAAGACTTTCAATTATTCAATGTTATGCGCCTACTAACGAAGCTGATGATGAAGTTAAGGATGATTTTTATAACCAACTGCAACAACTTATAAACAAAATACCAAAACACGATCTTTTAATTGTAATGGGAGACTTCAACGCCAAAGTAGGACAAGATAACGCAGGAGTGGAACATGTGATGGGGAGAGAAGGCTGTAATACAACAAGTCAGAATGGAGAAAGATTAATAGAATTATGTTTAATAGAAAATTTAGTTATAGGTGGGACATTATTTCCACACAAAAATATCCACAAAACAACATGGATATCTCCTGATGATAGAACATCAAATCAAATTGACCACCTATGTATTAAACAACAATTCAGATCATCATTAATAGATGTAAGAGCATACAGAGGTGCTGATGTTAATAGTGACCACAACCTGTGCATTGGGAAAATAAGATTAAAATTTAGAAACCAACAGAAGAGGTCAATTACACATAAAATTGATAGTCATAAACTGAAAGATGAAGCATAAAGGAAAAGTTTAACATAGAGCTAAGTAATTGTTATTCAGCACTTGGTGAAATAGACTTAGATATCAATGAAATGTGGGACTCACAGAGCAAAATACTAATGACAGCAGCAGAAGCAAGTGCTGGACTGAAGAAAATGGAAAAACGAGCTTGGATCTCAGACACCACATGGAAATACATCAAAGAAAGAAGAGAAGCGAAGAGAGCCATGACTAATGTAAAGACAGATCTTGGAAAGGTTCTGGCAAAAGCAACATACAAAGAATTAGACAACAAAGTGAAAAGTTCGGCAAGAAGAGATACAAGAGCTTATATAGACAACTTGGCAGAGAAAGCAGAGACAGCTGCAATTACAGGAGACAGCAGAACTCTTTATACTGTACAAAAGATGCTGACAAACACCTATACATCCAGTGGAACACCAATTCTAGACAAATCTGGATTAATGCTAACAACAAGCGCAGACATAAAAGCCCGTTGGGCGGAACACTTCAAAGAAATTCTTAACCGTCCACTACCTCACAGTTTAATAGATTTTGAAGCTGAAACACCAGCAGCAGAATTAGATGTAAATTTAGATGACTTCACCTTGAGTGAAATAGAAACCACCTTAAAGCTAATGACCAATAACAAGGCTGCTGGAGAGGATAAGTTAACAGCTGAGATCCTCAAGGCAATTGATAGCCATAATTTAATACATCTCCAAAAAATGTTCAACATCATTTGGAAAACAGAGAAGACGCCTCATAAATGGAAAAAAGGAATCATTGTTAAGATCCCAAAAAAGGGCAATCTTAGAGATTGTAACAACTGGAGAGGCGTGACACTTTTGTCAGTTGCCTCAAAGTTATTCTGTAAAATCATCCTAAATAGAATAAAGGATTCAATAGATACAGTAATGCGTGAAGAACAGGCTGGGTTTAGAAAAGGGAGAAGCTGTCTTGACCACATTTTCACTCTACGACTTATATTGGAGGAACACATTGAAAAGCAAAAACCTTTTGTACTTAACTTCATCGACTTCAAAAAAGCATTTGATAGTATTCATAGAGATTCTTTGTGGAAAATTCTGAAGCAATATGGCTTACCATCAAAAATCATAAATATTATCAAAGACATGTATGATGGTTACACATGTGCAGTTCGAACAGAGGAAGGACTGAGCGAATGTTTCCCAATAGAAACTGGGGTTAAACAAGGATGTATTTTATCGCCCTTGTTATTTGGAATTGTTATGGACTTCATAATGAAGAAATGCTGCACTGGTAATAAAGGCATCGAATGGATACAAGGAGACCATTTGGAGGACCTGGACTTTGCTGATGACATAGTTCTCATCAGCAGTCAGATAAAAACGATGCAGGAAAACACAAATGAACTATCATCAATAGCCAGCAAAATTGGGCTTGAGGTCAATCATGAAAAGACTAAAGTCATGAAAAGTTTAATTCCAACAAGTGACAAAATATACATGGAAAACAAACCAGTAGAAGAGATCGATCACTTTATCTATCTTGGAAGTCACATTGATCGAGAAGGGGATACGAGCAAAGAAATTAGAATCAGACTGGCTAAAGCAGCAATGTCTTTCAGAAGCCTTGAAAAGTTGTGGAAATCAAAACTCATTAGCACAAACACAAAACTTAGGCTATTCAAATCAAATGTACTATCAACCCTTACGTATGCGTGTGAAAGCTGGAAAACAACAAGAGATATAGAAACAAAGTTGAACGCATTCGAAAATAAATGTCTAAGGAAAATACTTGGTATAGAATGGAACGAATTCAAAACAAACGAGGAAATTAGAGAAATCGCCAATCAACCACTAATATCTTCAGTAATAAAGAAAAGACGATGGTCATACGTTGGACATGTGATGAGAAGAGATAATAATCGAATAGCAAAGCAAGCCCTCATATGGGAAACAACAGGTAAAAGAAAAAGAGGAAGACCCAGGGAGACACTGAGAAGAACATTGATGAGAGAGGCAAGAGCAGCAGGAATCGGCTCCCTCAATGAGATAGAACTGCTTGCACAGAACAGAGACAGATGGCGAGATTTGATAAAATATCTTTAAAAGAAAACTGCTAGAACAAAAATTCATATAGGAGAAGGTGTATCTTGGTCTACGCCCTATGGGCCGGGTTACGGCTCGAAAGGTCAATAGATAGATAGATAGATATATGAGAAGGCTGAGAGCATTGGATCTTACTATCCAGAAACCAAAAGGCAATGACAAAACAGACTTGATTTTCTTTTTTTTAGTTTTCCCACTGACCGTGGTGGGAATCCGACCCAGGACCTTCTGTCTAATGGTCGACGTCTTGCAGCTAGACCATCCAGCTCCTTCACCATGTATTCCTGTGGGTTCTTTGACAATGTCTGTCTTGCTATTCTGGCATCAGACTTTCTTAGTGTGTGTCCAATCCATCTCCACTCTCTATTTATAATCTTTTGCTTGTTATACCTATAGTATATCTACACACATGGGAGCCACGATAGCTCAGTGGTTAGTGAACTGGACTACAAAGAACAAGAGGTCGGATTCGAACATGATCGACGGCTTCCGGGTTCACCTAGCCTTAAATGGGTACCGGATTTTTTTCTGGGAAAGTAAAGCCACACGGGCATAATACTGACCACATTAACCCAAAAAAATCATGTGCGGAAGGTCTTTAAAAATTATGTTCATTAACACCATATTCCCTATACGCCACTTGGCATGATAGGGGCTCTTTACTTTTATATCTACACACATTTTTTGAAAGCATGAGGTCTGTGAATGTCTATCCACTGATGGCGAGCTAACTATTCTAGAGCCTAATAAACATAAACAGACAGCTGCTTTCTTGCTAGGAGTATCAGAAAAGTCAGCAAAAAATGACAGCACTCTCATAGTGGAGACAATGTCTTACCTAATTGTATCCACAAATCAGTGGGCCTAACAGCCATACTGGTAGCATCTTCTGCTGTAGCTATTTTTGTGTATCGCTCTTCCTTTTTTCCCATTGCTGTGTATAACTGCAGGAAGAAAATGGAAAGTTGCTGATGTTTTAAATGATAGGGAGCAGAATTGTGGCAGATTTGTAATCACAAGGTACAACATTTAACTGAGCTTTAATCTATAATCATCATCATCATGTGTCATACCGGTTGGCATAGACGATCAGGTCCTTCCACAATTTTTTATCCACAGTGCATCATATCAATTTAGTTGTTGACTGTTTTCCGTGCCCGACACCAAATTTCCAGTATCTTCTCTCATCATCTGTAATATCTCTTTCCCTGTGTTTTGCCATTGTAACCAAGTAGTGTGTGTGTGTAACTTCCCTCTTCTCATGATGTGCCTGAAAAATGTTTATTATTTCTTTCTGATGTTTTAGTAGCTACCTTTCTGTGTTGACCTCTTCGAGAAGTTCCTCATTGATTTTTTTTTTTGTCTAGGAAACTCTCAACATTCTTTTTTGGCCTCTAATCGTCTTTTCATTTGTTTGTCCATGATTCGCAGGTCAGAATTGGCTCTATATAGCACTGATGAACTCTTCCTCTTTTCTATTGACATAGACTTGTTGCACAAGACGTTCTTAATTTTTAGAAATGCTATTTGGAGCAAATACTAATGACAGCAGCAGAAGCAAGTGCTGGACTGAAGAAAATGGAAAACGAGCTTGGATCTCAGACACCACATGGAAATACATCAAAGAAAGAAGAGAAGCGAAGAGAGCCATGACTAATGTAAAGACAGATCTTGGAAAGGTTCTGGCAAAAGCAACATACAAAGAATTAGACAACAAAGTGAAAAGTTCGGCAAGAAGAGATACAAGATCTTATATAGACAACTTGGCAGGAGAAAGCAGAGACAGCTGCAATTACAGGAGACAGCAGAACTCTTTATACTGTACAAAAGATGCTGACAAACACCTATACATCCAGTGGACCACCAATTCTAGACAAATCTGGATTAATGCTAACAACAAGCGCAGACATAAAAGCCCGTTGGGCGGAACACTTCAAAGAAATTCTTAACCGTCCACTACCTCACAGTTTAATAGATTTTGAAGCTGAAACACCAGCAGCAAATTAGATGTAAATTTAGATGACTTCACCTTGAGTGAAATAGAAACCACCTTAAAGCTAATGATCAATAACAAGGCTGCTGGAGAGGATAAGTTAACAGCTGAGATCCTCAAGCAATTGATAGCCATAATTTAATACATCTCCAAAAAATGTTCAACATCATTTGGAAAACAGAGAAGACGCCTCATAAATGGAAAAAGGAATCATTGTTAAGATCCCAAAAAGGGCAATCTTAGAGATTGTAACAATTGGAGAGGCGTGACACTTTTGTCAGTTGCCTCAAAATTATTCTGTAAAATCATCCTAAATAGAATAAGGATTCAATAGATACAGTAATGCGTGAAGACAGGCTGGGTTTAGAAAAGGGAGAAGCTGTCTTGACCACATTTTCACTCTACGACTTATATTGGAGGAACACATTGAAAAGCAAAAACCTTTTGTACTTAACTTCATCGACTTCAAAAAAGCATTTGATAGTATTCATAGAGATTCTTTGTGGAAAATTCTGAAGCAATATGGCTTACCATCAAAAATCATAAATATTATCAAAGACATGTATGATGGTTACACATGTGCAGTTCGAACAGAGGAAGGACTGAGCGAATGTTTCCCAATAGAAACTGGGTTAAACAAGGATGTATTTTATCGCCCTTGTTATTTGGAATTGTTATGGACTTCATAATGAAGAAATGCTGCACTGGTAATAAAGGCATCGAATGGATACAAGGAGACCATTTGGAGGACCTGGACTTTGCTGAGACATAGTTCTCATCAGCAATCAGATAAAAACGATGCAGGAAACCACAATGAACTATCATCAATAGCCAGCAAATTGGGCTTGAGGTCAATCATGAAAAGACTAAAGTCATGAAAAGTTTAATTCCAACAAGTGACAAAATTACATGGAAAACAAACCAGTAGAAGAAGATCGATCACTTCATCTATCTTGGAAGTCACATTGATCGAGAAGGGGATACGAGCAAAGAAATTAGAATCAGACTGCTAAAGCAGCAATGTCTTTCAGAAGCTTGAAAAGTTGTGGAAATCAAACTCATTAGCACAACAAACACAAAACTTAGGCTATTCAAATCAAATGTACTATCAACCCTTACGTATGCTGTGTGAAAGCTGGAAAACAACAAGAGATATAGAAACAAAGTTGAACGCATTCGAAAATAAATGTCTAAGGAAAATACTTGGTATAGAATGGAAAATTCAAAACAAACGAGGAAATTAGAGAAATCGCCAATCAACCACTAATATCTTCAGTAATAAAGAAGACGATGGTCATACGTTGGACATGTGATGAGAAGAGATAATAATCGAATAGCAAAGCAAGCCCTCATATGGGAAACAACAGGTAAAAGAAAGAGGAAGACCCAGGGAGACACTGAGAAGAACATTGATGAGAGAGGCAAGAGCAGCAGGAATCGGCTCCCTCAATGAGATAGAACTGCTTGCACAGAAGACAGAGATGATGGCGAGATTTGATAAAATATCTTTAAAAGAAAACTGCTAGAACAAAAATTCATATAGGAGAAGGTGTATCTTGGTCTACGCCCTATGGGCCGGTTACGGCTCGAAAGGTCAATAGATAGATAGATTTTGGTCTGAGCTATTCTGCTTTTTATTTCTGTGATGTATATTCTGTCTGCTGTCATTATTGTGCCCAAGTATTTAACATTCTGTACTTGTAACATATTTGTCCCGTTTATTTTTATGTTGCATGGTAGTGAAAATTGTTTCTTTGGTATGGCCATTACTTCTGTTTTCTTACTATTCAGACATCTTTCTTGTTGCTTTCTTTCCCTATTATGTCTATCATTTCTTGTAATCTATATTCTACTATATTCTGGTGTTTTAGTCCTACACTATGAGGGTTGATTCAGCAGATAACTTGGTAACAGAACAATTACCAAATAAGACAACCTTGCTTCTAAAATACTGGCCTCTAAGTTGGATATATTTTAAATTGGGATTAAAAAAAATGATTTCAGTAGAGTTATGTAATGATATGGAATTAATCCTCAACAATTGGACAACAGACAAAAAAGTTGTATCCTACAGAGATGTTTTACTGAAGAATGGAACACAGGAAAAGCTAAGGTAGAATAATTGTTGTTCAGTCAATTATATGTGAAATCATCCTTATGCCTTCAGTGATGCTGGTGCAACACAAACAACTGGACATATCTGGACAAACAGGAACTTGGCAATTCCATCCTGACATTGTACCAGCCCATTCTTTACATCTGATTCAGACTATTTTTTGGCCAACACAATATTCCTATGGTTCACCAGGATTCCTACTCTCCCAAAGTGGCTCCTTGCGATTTTTGGCTGTTCTCAAAGTAAAAATTGAAGCTGAAGGGAGACCATTTTAAGTGCTGCGGAAGACATATGCAAAGCACAATAGTTCAGTGAACTCCATTCTCAAAGAGGCCTTCAAGAAATTATTTCAACAATAGCAAGATGAGTGTGTTCAATTGCACAAAAAGTACTTTTTTAATTGGGTTTCAGACACCCATGACAAGAACTCTTTTTTCCCAACCCAAAGGGTCGGATATTTTTTTTTAACAGTCCTTATATATCAATAACACAGCCATCTATAGTATTGATAAAGTCAGCAGCTGCAAAAAATTACCTAAAGTTTAGAACGCTTTCAGCTTTGCGAAAAGGAGCTGTGGTTGTGGGTAAATGACATCAGTCGTCTATAGCTCACAAACTTTGGGTAATTCTGGGATTTCCCCATCAGCCTGCACAACTTAGTAAATAATATAAATGACTGTGATCAGTAGTGGAAAGTAATATAATATATTCTTCTTCTGCAATTGCCAGACAATTACTTTTCTTTATTTTTACTCTATGTGCTACAATCTTCTGCAAAAAGATCTTCCCAGTTTTATTCATTAAATCAGAAATCTCTTAGAGATAAATGAAAAAAAACCAACAACAATCACATTCACACTTGCTTCAGTTATAACTTACAGCATATGTAGTTTTAATAATCTGTTGATTCAATCTCACTTCAGAACTGTCAGCATCAGTTGTCTGAAGGAATAGAAGAGAAAATACTTGTCACCAGCTACAACTTACAAGTTAATGCACCAGAAAGAAAAGCCATTGTCATTAATTTGATCATGCAGCTAATTATTCTGGAAATAAATGCTTTATTAGAGTATTGTAATAGATTTATTACTTTAATTTACTAGAGTTGTGTTGGTGATAAGCATTCCATTTAAAAAAAAAATGTAATTGATGCAAGAGACTACAGCAACATTATAACCATTAGGAAATGGATAGACAATCTTTTCTTTGTCTTTCTTCAAATTACACTTCTAACAAATGGGCTAGGTGGTTTAGGGGTAAGAAGTCAGCTTCTGGAAAGGAAGGTCCCTGGTTCAAATCCTGTTATAGGCATGAGGAATTTGTCTAAATGAATCCAGGTTTCTTCTTGGCTTTACCCTCCTTCAATCTCTTTGTGATGTCTAGCCCTCTCAGATAATGACAAAAAAGCAAGAGGCCTCATGTGCACTCTGCACACATTAAAGTAATTTTACTACAGCATCATAATCTAGAGTTCAGTTATTTTCTTTCAAGAAAGTTCTATCTCAGTGTTCATATTACACCTCTATCTTTCTTTATTATTATATTTATGTAGAGTTAACATACTTTAAAATATCTTGTGGCGGATCAAATATCTGAAAAGGACTAAGGTCTTTCACAAAATACTCAAATGTTGCAGCCTATAAACTGGCCTTCCGCTGGACTAGACAATACAACACAAACAAAATCTACAAAAATTAAGAGGAAACTAAAACATAGTGGGTAAAAAAAAATAATAATATCATGTTTTAGAACTTTATTTAATTATTCTTTGCTTGTTATGTTTTAGGTTTCCCTCAGAGTTTTTCAAGTTTCTGTTGCATGTATTGTCTATATCCAGCAGTAGGCAAGATTTCACACCATAATGTCACAATATTTTGTGTCTTATTTCATCACCACAGAGCTTTAATAATTTTCTTTACAATTTTACTTTATATTCTACCTTCACTCAGCTTTACCTGCTCTCAGGTTGGCATATTCTGATGTTACATTTCCTAGTGTTTCTAATATCTTATCTATCGATCTTATATCCATACTGTTTTTTTTTCAAATGGAGTTTACTGATAGAGGAAGCCAGTCAATCAGCGTAGTTATTGAACTGGACTAAGGATGATAAGAGGTTAGGTCTGACTCTATCAAATGCTTCTAAATTTATGCCTTAAATGGGTACGTAATTTGTCTGGGAAAGCAAAGCAGCATTGGTGTAGTACTGTCCACATCACTCTAAAATGTGTCAATAGTAAAAAAAAAATACAGGCATCAACAATGTATATGCTATACACCACAAACATAATGGAGTTTTTTTTTAATCTTCCTATTGATAGATGCATAGAACATATTTAGCTGTTTCTTATTAGCCATTTAATTTTCTGTTCACCAAAAAAGATACTTCAACAAATGAAAAGAGATTTGTACAAATCTGTGCTCTAAGAAAATGTAAAATATTGATGGTGGTAATTATTCCCCTTACCTCCTGTCTTGTTTGCTTTCCTGCATCAAAATCTCACCATGCAGTTTGCTGAGACCATCTATAAATCCTGGGGTGTACCTTAAAACTTCCAAAACACTGTTTAAGAAACATGTATTGCCTGCAACAAAATTAATAAACAAAATATAGATAAAGATATCAATAAAATTAATTTGATAGCTGGTTAATATAACACATTAGCATTGTATATAAGCAGATCAGGGAAGCTATTATAAGCTCAGTGTTCTTGGATATTCTATAGGCATAAGAACTCAAAAGTTTTGTCAAAAGCTGAGTAAAGAATAGAGAAATATAACTGTTTTTGGAGTCATAAACATCAGAACATCTGTGTTTAGACCTAGATTACGGCTATACATTTTAAATCACGTTATTACAACTCTTTCTTCTACCTTTTAAGCTCTCTGTGGAGCATAGGTCTTCAACAAACACTTTCCAAGTCGATCTGTTTTTTTTGCCATTCTTTTAAGATCATTCCATGTCTTCCCCATCATCTTCATCTCTGCTTCTGTCTGTCTTCTCCAAGAATTATTTGGTCTTCCTCTTTGTCTTTTCCCCTGGGGATTCCAAAAAAGGGCCTGTTGTGTTAAACTCTCAGTTGGCTTCCGCAGTGTGTGTCCTATCCAGCGCCATCGTCTTTGTTGTATCTCTTTATCCACTGGTATTTGCCTGGTACATTTCCATAATTCTATGTTAGTGATTTTGTCCTGCCATTTCCATCCTTTTATTCTGCGTAAGCATCCATTAATGAAAGTCTGTATCTTCATGATTGTCAATTTTGTTGTTCTCCATGTTTCACAGCCATATAATAGGACCGACTTAATATTTGAGTTGAAAATTTTTATTTTTGTATTTAACCTAATTTCTTTGGATTTACATGTTTCCCAGTGCAACGAAAGCTCCTCTTGCTTTTGATATCATTTTCTGTTCCTCCCGCTTTATCTATGTTACTGCCCAGATATATGTAAGAATGTACGTCTAGTAGGAGTATTTCTCCTAATTTTATCTGGTTATTGCCAACTGCATTAATTCTCATAATGTTGGTCTTATCTCTATTAATCTTTAGTCCCAGCTGCTGTGACCTCTCATACAGTATGCTCATTTTATCCTGCACCTGTTGATGGCTGTGTGATAGGAGAACTATGTCATCAGCAGTCTAAATCATCCAGTTGCTTGGTCAGTGACCACTGGATTTCATTTCTGTTGTTTTGAGTTATTTTCATAATAGTGGCACTGATAGTAGCATAATTCCCCTATAATTTTCTTGTTTCACACATTCCCAGAATATCTATTTTGTAATTTCTCATTTCTGCTGCTACCTGTGCAGCTTTTCCCTGTTTGTTTAGGGTACGTACATTCCAGGTGCCAATTCTGGAGGATTTCCTGGTAGACAAAGTTTGAGTCGGCAACTCGGACTCCTTACGGCTTTTTCCGGCTTGTGTCATACGACTATTAGACAGAAAGCCCTTTTCTTTCCTGGATGGCGGATTTACTTTTTTCTTTTCCTTTGACTTGTCTATGTTTGTGAAGTCCCATGCCCAACCCTCCTTTCTCGCCTCTTATGAACATGCCTGGTAGGGTATAGCACCGCTATTCTTTACTCCCCTTTCGGGCCCCGCAGCGCACAGGAATGTTATTACAACTACTGTCACAAAATTTTCAACTTTATGTCTAAAAAAAACTGTAGCGAAAAAATTATAATATTTTTGCTGAAAATCGTTGCATTAATGATCTTAGTGCATTGTGAGCATGATTTTAATCATTTATGAGCGCTAGAGGTTTCTATCTGGCCATGCGCAGCAGTATTTTTATCCCCATCCCTCTGTGGAACATTATTTGTTGGGCACTTGTGCTTTTCTGATGTTTGTTGTCTATACCCATGGCTTTAAAAGCTTGATTGATGTCTTGCCAAGAACCCACACAAGTTTCAGTCAGAAATGTTCCCCACACTCAGCGTAAACTTTTTACTAATAATGAGACTTTTAACTACAACTTTATGGATAGAACAAACTTAAAAAAATATGGACATGAAAGCTAATCAGGGGTCACCAGAAGGACAATTAGGAAGGTACACGGTGGGGTCAAAAATTTGCGTATGGAAATTAAATTTTTTAAAATGCCTTTTAGAGCAGTCATTTTTTTATGATGTAGTCATAATGTTGGGTTAAATTCTGGTCTGCCACAGAGCATACAATGTTATATGTTCAGCTCAATGTGTATCATCAAAAACATATACATATACATCAAAAGTAACAACATTTAAACCAAAAGGGCCACAACATTAAATTAACAAAGTGTGAGTGCATGCCCTCCTTCCTCAAGGCAAATCCACAGCTATCTTCCTTGACAGTCCCAACCCCCTACCAACTTGGGCTGTGAAAGCCCATGCACATTTGAAACGCCTGCTCTTTAAAACCTCTACCTAAGTTTCATGCAATAATGATGTCAAATACGGAATTCCCTCCTGAGGAGTCTGACAGGAACATTTGTCTTTCACTTCTGGAAAAATTACACCTGGATATATAATTTATATTATGATCCACTTAATTCACATTTAATCTCTCATATTAACATTTGAATCCAGATAGTTTATACAACAGTACAGTTTACTAATTACTGTGAGTAACAGTGAAAGTTATAATTTATTTAGTTCTTCAAGTTTGTGAAATTTGTATCTGGAGGTCTATGTTTTTGTACGCGCGGCAACAGTGTTCATAAGTGATATTAATATCTTATGATCCGCTTAATTCACAACATTTGATCTCTCATATTAACATTGTAAATCTATATTTGTTTATACGACTATACAATTTTATAACTTCAGTGTGTAACAGTGGAAGTCATATTTGTTTTATCGCTTCAATTTTGTTAAATTTGCATTCAAAGTTTAGATATATTTCTGTGATCATGGCACCAGTAAAACTGAAAGTCATAAATGCTGAGCTTTTAGGCAGCAGTTGTAATTTTAGCAAATTTCCAAGATGAGCTGAAACAGACACAACAATGTCAGCATTATATAAACAACAATTGTTTTTATAGCAGGAAAATCTAATGAAAGCTGTTTAGACAGCAGTCTTGAATGTAGATTAGAAACATGAACATTTTTGTCAGGAGATTGTTTAACAAGTGACTTGCCCTGTTCTGCAACACTATACTCATGTCTCTCATACCCCTGAAACAAAATGTCCCAGTTTGACTTGAATAACCCACATGTAAATATATATATATATATATATACACACACACAGTTATAATATAATATGGGGGGGGTGTGTGTGTGTGTGTTAAGACATCTACCAGCAACTGAGCTGAGAGTGAACAGTGACTCACTGCATCAGGATCAGCAAAATATAAAGCTGATCAATACCCTACTCTACCTCCAAGTGGTGCAACTGAAAACAGACTAACCAGATGAGAATCTAAGATCAAAGAGGGAGAGCAACTTGGTAGCAAATAATAATGCTCTGAAGTCAGATGTGCTTGGACAAAAAGTGCAAATATAACTATGTTGTAAACCACAAAAGCAGTGATCTCTGCAATATGTGCCATTTTGGCACTCAAGGTTTATGTTTTTGAGATTGTGGTTCTGCCCTATGTGTCGTCTTCGGCTCGAAAGGACAATAGATAGATAGATAGAAACCACAAAACAGCTCATCAACAGCCACTTCACAATCATTATAAGGGTAGACAATGAAGAGGACCAAAAGAAAGAATGTCATAATATATAAAAGCTAAAAAGTAATGGTAAAGTACAAGACTTGAATCGGCGTCTCAGCACGTGACTTTCCACCCATATAGGTTCGGCCACCTATCCAGAAGTGTTTGGAGACTACTGGATAGTGTCACTTCAAGCATCAAAACTCATGATGTGACATTCCTCACCTTCCAAGAGTAGTACCCTGGTACCTGTTTCTGCCAGTGGCTGGGTCGATAGCAGGGATATTTTTGTTTCCACTAATGCAATTCACACTGCTTCCAATGGAATACAAGGGTTGTCCGAACGCCAGTAGCCAAGTAGGTTGGTTTTCCCAACTAGGCTACCTAGGCCCCCTAATATATATATATATATATATATATATATATATATATATATATATATATATATATATATATATATATATATATATATATATATATATATATATATATATATATAAAATATATATTAATTATATTACTTATTATTACATTTACTAAATGCTGAATAGGACAAAAATTTAATATTTAAAGAGTTTAAAATACTTACCTAGATTATGAAGGGAAGCAACAGGTGCAACTACAGGGTCAGGAGATAATGGGAGGTCTGCCATTGCATCAATACATTCACTGTCACTGCAATGTGGATTAAGCCAAATGACACAAAAATATATAATAATTACTAAAAACAGCAACTACATTCCTCATATTTTGCAATGAAATTAGGAAAATTACTTCAGCCAGATACCAAAAGCTACCGACTGATTTGCCAGAAGCAGATTTGAAAATAAAAGATTACAATGAGATAATTACAAATTTAAATCTTTTGTTTGGTTTTGGAAATTTAAACCACTTCCATAGAATATCAATTTTAAGAATCAATAGAATGTACTTGTCTCTGGACTCCATAAATACAGCAAAATTTCTATTATAACTAAAATGTCACTTTTAGATGAAAACTGTGAGGAATATAACGCATTCAGTAATTCTGTAGAAATAACCAAGTGATAACATTCTTAAAATATAATATAGAAATATATATTCTAATAATGTATTCTTTTTCTGTTCTGTTGTTTTTATTTTTAAATACATTTTTGTTAGCACAACTTTTTATTACTAGTCCTTAGCTATCATCATTATCATCAAGTACCTGGTCCCTACCAGGCGTCTTATCCTTCAATTTATTTTCCAAAATATTGTTTCTGATTATGAATCTGTGTCCTTTGCCCTTCAATTTTATGCCTAATTTATATGTCTATGACTTTTTATAGTGAAAATATGAAAGATTTAGTGAAAGAAGTATTTTTCAGGAAAAATAACTGGCAAAACAGTAGTGACTGGGTAGAAAAACTACGGTCATTAAGAGTTAAGGCTGAGTCCTTTATTTTTTTCTTTCTTTCACTATAATGTCTAACATTTCTTGTAGTCCTTAGCTATACTAATAAATAATATTTTAGAAAAACTAAAAGAATCTGAGAAAATTATTAATATTAACAACATCTAGAAAATGTGATAGAGATTAATTTCTAGCAAACTTACAGTGTTTTAACCAATGTTGAAGAATTCTGAGTAACATCTTTTGTATTCTCAGCTACCATTTCACCATTTGTAGCTTCTGGAAGATTTTTTTTGGGATCAGGTTTGTGCGATGTCCGAAGACTTAATCTAGGTCGTTTACGAACAGGACCTTCATTCTCATCTGGCACCCCCATGATGACATCTGCTCAATGTTGTTAATTCTCTTCTCTAGTTATCGTTTTCTGTAAACTTTAAATTAGATTAATCTTAAATCAAGTATATGCCATTCAAAAGTCTGTAATGTTACTCTATTACTTTTAAAGAATATTCTTGAAACACTGTCAAAACAATTAGAAGGATGTTCTTTTAATTTATGGTGGATAGGTGGAAGGAACCGTTAAAAGCTGTGTCTGAAAAGTGTTCCTTGTTGCAGTTTCCTAATACTCCAAGTCTGGCTTGATGCAGGAGCAACTGAGTTAAGTGCTCTGTGCACACCGTCAGCTGTGTGTTTCATCCATTTTGATCGTGTTTCGATATTCTGATTGTTTATGATGAATGATGATATCGTATGACAGGGAACAGATGGCTTGTGTTCACTTTCTGTGCGGTTTCGCCTTATGTCTTTTGGCATGTGCTGAGAAAGAATACACCACAAACAACTTATAGAATGTCTAAAAGAGATACATCTAGATGACATAGACATACGACTAATATGTAATTTATACTGGGAGCAAACAGCAATAATAAAATATAACAAAGAGAACTCTACACCCATTCATATAAAAAGAGGAGGAAGACAGGGATGCATCCTATTACCAAGCTTGTTCAATCTATATTGAGCAAATCTTTAAAAACATCACAGAGATGTCAGGCCTAAACATTAATGGAAAGACAATAAATAACCTAAGATATGCTGATGATACTGTACTACTAGCAGAAAATCCTAAAGATCTACAACAATTAACTTAATGAAATAAACATCACTAGCAACAAATATGGATTATATATGAATATCAAAAGACTAAAACTGATCAAAAACAAAGAAAATACTCAAAACCTACAGTGGATATCAAAATTGAAGAAATAGACTTGGAGACAGTTCAGAACTACAACTACCTTGGCCATACTATAAGTATATAACCAGTGATGGAAAACATAAAACTGAAATAAACAAAAGAATAGGAATGGCAAAAAGTAATTTCAATGCCATGAAAAATATACTAACATCAAAACAAATAACACAGGGCTAAAACTAAGAATAGCAAAATGTTACATCTTCTCAATATTCCTGTATGGTGCAGAAACATGGACATTAGACCAGAAACAGAACAGAAAATTGAAGCCTTTGAAATGTGGATTTATAGACGAATAGGTAGAATTGGATGGAAGAAAAGAAAACAAACGAGGAAGTTTTAAACCAAAGGGGCATGGCTAATTAAATCAACAAATTGCGTAATTTTACACTTAAATTTGCATAACTTTTTTTTTTTTTTATAATTGACATACAGACGTGAAATAAGTTTGATTTTTTTTTTTTTTGCACCTATCAAGGGCTATCTAAATATTATAATAAATAATGTTTATTTTTATTTTCATCAAATTTACTATACGGTACAGCACATTTAGTAAATGATTTACTACTATATTTATTTGATACATCTAGTCTCTCTCTCTCTCTCTACACCATCTCTCATATTTAATTTCAAAAGTGAACAAATGAGTCTTAGTAAATTTAATTATTTTTTGTTTATAGTAATTTAAAATAAAATAAACAATTAATGATATAAGTGGTCAGTTTGAGTTTAGTTAAGTCATCATAGTATTAGACTTATTATTAGAGTATCTACTTTTTAAAAAAAATTCAAATCATTATTATTCCCTAGCAGCATGAATCAATCATGATAATCCCTGTACACTCTCACTCTGTAACTGTAACTACTGTACTATAAACTAAACTAAACTATTACTATTATAAACCACCATAACTAACAAACTGTAGTTTGTGAAGCTTCACTTCATTTCACAATAATTGTGACAATTTTCAGGTCAGGTTGAATTGAATTGTTACAATATAAGTATAAGTCAAGTGAAAAGTAATTGATTAAGTTAAGTTAATCATAAGTAATTTAGTAAACTAGTAAAGTAAGTTACAGTTAACAGTCAAGGTAATTTAGCTACACTTAAAGTTAAGTGTAGACTAAGACTGTGTAATGTGTAAGTGTAGACGAGTGTAAGTGTAGTGTGTTACTACTGTTAGTGTAGTCAACAGTAGTCCAGAGGACCTGAGAGGAGGAAAATGATGTAAAATGTAATGTTGTAAGTTTTAGTTGTAGTAAGTAACTATTAGTATTAGTAGTTCTAAATTACCCAGGTATTTTGATATTTTGTGGGATAGATGCCTTCCCATAAACGTGGGATCCCTTTTTAAACCTGCTTTATGATTTAAACACTTTGATCTGCGGGAACATTTGTTACAGTAATAATCAAAACAAATACCAATAAAATTAGTAACCACCCAAAAGTTGAATAAACTTACGTTCACTTCCCTCTGTGATTGTGAAATTAATTGAGCTAGCTCGATGTTTCTGTGCCAGATTATAGTAGTGACATCTTACCGCTGAAAATACTGCAAAAACTACTAGTGAATACTGATTTTTAACAAAATTGTTAGCACTTTTCAACTAACATTATTCTATTTTAATACTTTTGAAATAATGCAAGCTTTAATATAATATAATGCTTGCGCATATTTATTTTGAAATATAACCTAGAAGTGGGCCAATCGGCAAACGATATGTAATCAAATGACCCTCACACTGCGCAATTTAAAAAAAAATGATTTAAAATCAACATCATCATCAAGTTCCGCGCCTGCTGGTGTAGACGATCATATATCTCTCACCAGCTTTCTACCTCAACATTTTACATTCGTTGTCAGTTTTGTTGTTGACCTCCTAATAAACCTTTCTCTTAAACTACCTTGCATCTTTTCTCTCTCTTTGTCTTTATTTTTTGTATGTGTCTTCCAGTTGTCGAAATATTCAACTAATCAAATATGAATATATTCTATGGTACGTTCAAAAACGCATGCCCCTTTAAAAAATGTTATAACTTAATAACCGTTTGGTTTTATTTGTTGAAATTGTGTATATGGCCTTTGGCGTCTTGACAGACGGTTGGTAGCAAGCAAAGATAGTTTGGCAAGTCAGTAGTTTGGTAAGCATTAGTTATTTGGTTATGGAAGGCCCCGGTATCACTGCAAACGAATTAAAATCCATAATTGCTCAATCGCCCCTGTGCCAGCGTAATCATCCGAATTAATATCTCATCTCCCAAACAAAGCATTAGTGTCTCATACTGGGTGCTGCTTCACTGAACATCTTCTCTCGTGGCTGAATTTGTCAATCCTGGACAGACAGATCCATCCACAGAACAAACAAGGTGTATTTGTGGTACCTGGCCTTGTCTCTTGTGCCTTTTGTCATCTGAATTTGCTATCAGCACTGCCTCAAAAGTTGCTGTGCCGTTTTTATTTATTTTTACTCTCCATTTGCTACGATCCGCAGTCATATTTTCCCAGTTTCTTTCACTTATTTGTTGAAATTATAAACTATTACATGACAATAGTCATGACGTTACATAAAAAAATTATTTCGAAACAGATAGTTGGTTTAAAGTTTGTATTATTTGCGGTATATAGAAACAAATGCACCAACAGCAGACAGACCAAAGGAAATAGTTGATAAATTTTACCACGAGCTTAATATGGTACTTCGTCAATGCAAACCACATGAGAACAACGTGGTTCTATAGGGATCTCAATGTGACGGTAGGAAAGGAACGAGTTGAAGAAGTGGTTTGTTTATTAAGGCTTAGGAGAGAAATTAAAGAGGTGATAAACCTATTGATTAGGCAAGAACATACAACATGATGATAGGAAACACCTGGTTTAAGCAACATCCAAGACGTCTGTGGACATGGACAAGCCCAGGAGACAACGCGCGTGATCAAATCGACTACATAATGATAAACAACAGATTTAGAAACAGTTTGGTATGTATGAAAACTAGACCACGAGCAGGTTGCAATAGTGAAAAGTAAAGGTAAAGTACGACACTTGAATCGGTGTCTTAGCACGCGAGTTTCCACCTATATGTGCTCGGCCGCATATCCAGAAGTGTTCGAAGACTTATGGATAGTGTGGTTTCAAGCATCGAAACACAAGTTGCGAGGCTATAGTGATCATGCACCAGTTGTGGGAAAGCTTAGAGTAAAATTAAAAGCAGCAAAACGAGTCTCAGTTATCATAATTAAATTTCATCATCATTCAGGGCCGGCTCCACATGAAGGTTGACTACCATGGAGTGCCATTCCCCTCTGCCTCTTGCTTTGATGGTGCAGGTTGTCATAGCCTGACTTGTCCATCTTTTGATGTTACTTGTCCGTATTAGTCTTGGTCTGTCTCTGCCTCTTTACCTTGTATTCTCCTTTCCAAGATTACTTTTAGTACGGTGTTGTGTCTTTTAACATGTCCTAATTTTCTAATTTGTCTTCTTTTAATTGTATTTAGTAATTCTCTTTTCATTTTTAGTTGTTTTAAGACATCATCGTTTGTTTTCTTTTCAAGTTAAATATAGATTTACTCAAATCAGAGCAGACGAGAGGTTACAAGATAAATTTAACATCACAATTCAGAACAGGTACAATGCAATAGAAAAGATACAAAGCGGTTGCTGATGATGCAGTCTTAATCGCTAAGAGTGAAAACGAGATGCAAGAAATGCTAGACATTATAGTGAAGGAAAGCAAAATAAAGGACATAGCCTTAATAGAAAAAACGCCGCAATGTACAATTAAGACAAGTGGAACAATTTTAAAACAGGTAAATGAACTTAAATATTTGGGAACTTTGTTAACCTCAGACGGAAGATGTACAACAGAGGTGAGATGCAGAATGGCTCAGACAAAAGCAGCTTTCCAAAAAATGAGGAAAATACTATGCAATCCATTTTTGACATAAAAACAAAAAAAAAAAAAAAAGAGATCTTAAATGTTACGTAGAGTCAGGCTTAACATATGGATGTGAATCATGGACAATAGTACAACAGACAAGAAAATCACTGGTGTCTGTAGAAATGTAGTTTTACAGAAGAATGTTAAGAATACCATGAACAGCTGAGAAGATTAATGAAAATGTTATGAAAGAGGCCAAAGCAAAGAGAAAGCTAATGTCCAATATTAGGAAGAAACAATCATAATTTTTTTGGCCATTTAATTAGAAGGGAACAGCTGGAATATATTGAAACAACCGGGGAAATTGAGGGACGAAGAGATAGAGGGAAACAATGAGAAAAGATACCAGACAGCTTAAGAGAATGGCTTGGCAGAAGGTCAACAACAGAAATGATAAATAACTGTCGAGATAGAAAGTTGTGGAGAGACATGATCACCTACGCCAACAGGCATGGTGACGATAATTGATGACGATAGTGATAAACAAATACACATGATGATACTAATCACATTTTTTTTTGTACCTCTGACGAAGTCCCTAGAGAACTAGGAACTGAATTTTGCGTGTTAATCCATTTTTCCCTGGCAGCCGTGTGCATAGATATCCCTCGCCGCACAGGCAGATAACTCCGACTTCGGAGGTACTCATATTTTTTCCGTCGATGAGTAATTTTTCGTTTCAAGCCAAACCTCGCTGCTGAGACCAGGGATGGTTACAGCAGAGAGAAATCATAGATAAAAAATTAAAAAATTCCAACTGGTGTATCCGGGATTTGAACTCACAACCTCTCTGTCTCGAGACCAACAGTCCTCCCCCCCCCCCCCCCACACACACACACCGATGTATACTAATAAAATAAAATGTTCTACTGTAGAAACTGTACTTTTTTTCTATGCTGCAAGTAAGACAAAATTAAAACCATCTATTTGTTTGCAATGAATATTTTTGTTATATGACGTCATGACATTAAACAGTTTGCATACACAATCTCAGCCGCGATAACTCAGTGGTTAGTGAACTGGACTACAAAAGACACGAGGTTGGGTTCGATCCTGATCGACGGCTTTCAGCTTCACACATCCTTAAATGGTTACCGGATTTTTTCAGGGAAAGTAAAGCTGCACGGGCGTAATATCGACCACATTACCCCAAAAATCATGTTCCGAAGGTCTATAAGAATTATGGTCACTAACACCATATTCCTTATATGCCACTCGGCGTTACGGGGCTTTTTACTTACTACACACAATTTCAACAATTAAACAAACTAAACGGTTATCAACTTGTAGCGTTTTGAAGAGGGGCATGAGTTTGGAACGAAATTTAACAGCTGTTCCCATTTCGATGCGGCCAAAGTAAACGATTATTGTTTCTTCCGACTGAGCATAGAAAACATGTGTGATGTTTTCTCTTGTGAAATCTGTGTCACAATATCTACTATTATAACAGTATATATTGTGTCATAGATTTCACAGTTCTTTACTTCGAATGACAGAGAATGAGTTTAACAAGTTGGATAGTAGTGATATGAGCCTGAATTGTCTCCGTGGAAATGTTATATTAATGTTATAACTTTTCTTATATACGTGAATGGATATTTTGATATTCATGGCAGGATGACTTGTTCGCACCTATGACGTAACAAGAATGTGCTACTTGCTATTCGTACTCATACAGTTTGCTTCACATTGAACAAATAATCATCATGTGCCATACCGGTTGGCGTAGGCGATCATGTTCTTCCACAATGTTCTATCTACAGTGCATCGTATCAGTTCTGTTGTTGACTGTGTTTCCATGCCATGACACCAAGCTATCCAGTATTTTCTCTCTTTGTCGTCCACGGTCTCTCTTTCCTTTTATTTTGCCAGTTGTAACCAAGTATTCAAACTTTCCTCTTCTCATGACGTGCCCGAAAAATGTTGATTGTTTCTTTCTGATGTTTTTTAGTAGCTGCCTTTTTGTGTTGGCCTCTTTGAGAACTTCCTCATTTGGTCGTTTTAGAACAAATAATGCAAACAACAAAACCTTGTGGTCGTGATGGCACAAGTTCAGGCCCTTGATTTATGAGAATTCACCTCAGGTTGAGGCAGCCATTTGTACTGATGGGTCCGCTATTGGACATACTCGGGGCTCATGAGTTTTAACGACTCAGGTCAAAGAAAGAACAGTAAATGAGAATAGTGGTACTTTCGCTGCAATTACGAGTAGTTTGACCGTGACGATCATGGCAGCAACTGAAGCAGGCTAGCTACACAATATTTGACTCAAGTCTTAATTTTTCTGAGTGACTCAGCATGTTCTGGAATTAAATCGAAGGTAGTTTTGGCTCAAAGACAATGGATAGAGTCAATAGAGAAAAGGAGGGGGGGGGGGGGGGGGGGGGGGGGTTGGGCCTCGAGGCAAGACGCTGGCCTCGGTACCGGATTTTTTTCTGGGAAAGTAAAGCGGCACGGGCGTAATACCGACCACATTACCCCAAACATCATGTGCCGAAGGTCTGTAACCTCTCTGTCTCGAGGCCGGTGTCTTATAGGTTCAAATCCTGGCTAGACCAGTTGGGATTTTATTTATGATTTCTCTCTTGCGGCAACCACCCCTGGTCTCAGCAGCGAGACCCGACTTGAAACGTCAATTACTCATCGACGGAAAAAAAATATGAGCACCTCCGAAGTTGGAGTTATCTGCCTGTGCGGCGAGGGACCCCTGTGCACACGGCTGCCAGGGAAAAATGGATTAACACGCAAAATTCATTTCCTAGTCTCTAGGGACTTTGTCAGAGGTGCTGGCGAACGAAGAAAAAAAAATAGAGAATGGGGCAGGGAAGAATAATTGCACTTGTGAACTCTTCTGATAGTGACACGGTTATTTACATTGATGGGTTTGTTAGTTGGCACGTATGGTGCTCGTGGGCTTTCATGGCTCTTACTGAAAGCAGAACTGTGAAGGGTGGCAGTGGGACTGTCAGTGACTACAGGTAGTTTGACATGGAAATTATTGCTTTTACAAAAGAATTAGCATGGCTTAAGAAGCACACCTTAAGCGTGTGTTTGTGCTCTCAGTGATTCAATGAATACGCTCTCAGAAAGATCATAACTGGCGGTGCTTGACGGCAGTAGTTAAAGTCTCTGGTGAGGTCTATTCTAAAAAGTGTCTCCATCGTGCCTTTCGTTTTTATCTTCAAACTAAACTAAACTAAACTAAACTAAACTAAACTAAACTAAACTAAACTAAACTAAACTAAACTAAACTAAACTAAACTAAACTAAACTAATAGAGAACTTCAAACTGATTAGAATGTTTCATTTCCGCCGGTGAGCATTCGGGAGTAAAAGGAAACGAACGACCTGACATTTTTGCTGAAACGATTGCTGTGGAAAGCGGACGTGCAACGGATGGTGCTGCTATTTCGAACGTCTTCAGTGAGACACGGCGTGCTATTAATTCAAAGTATGATCATAAATCTACATTTATGAGTACATGAACATCAGGTCAAAGAGAAGAAGCCAAAAAGGTGCGCTGCATGGGGAGTAAGAAAAGAAGAATAAGTCAACATAAACTGTCATCATTCGTCACACACTGTGTGATATATTGGGGGAGATCTGAGCACTCACGCCCATGATGTGCAGTGATGATGATCGACAAAACGAAACTATTTATGAAATACTATGACGATCATCATTTTCAGGAGGATGTGAACTTCCGGGCAATATGGTGAATAGGCGGCAGGAACCATTGAAGGTTATGCCTGAAAAGTGTTCCTTGTTGCAGTTTCCTCATATTCCAAGTCCGGCTTTTTGCAGGAGCTACTGAGTTAAGTGCTCTGTGCACACCGTGAGCTGTGTGTTTCATCCGTTTTGATCATGATCCGATATTCCAATTGTTTACGATGAGTGCTGATATCGTATGACAGGGAACAGTTGGCCGTGTTCACTTTCTATGCGGTTTCGCCTTATGTCTTTTGGCGTCTGCTGAGACTGCTATGATTGGGACTACAGATACATTTCTTTGTTTGGGAGATGAGTTAGTAATTCGGATGATTCCACTGGCACGGGCGGTTGAGCAATTATGGATTTTAATTCGTTTGCAGTGATACCGAGGCCTTCCATAACCAAATAACCAAATAACGAAACTATCTAACAGTATGTGGGTCTTTACTTCCAGTGACAGTGACAGGATATGATTTTTGGCAAGTTTGACAGTAAACTTAGGAATATGAACTGTCTCTGTGGATGTTATTATTTTTAATTTCTTTTTTACTTACGTTAATTGATATTTTGATATTCGTGGCAGGATGATTACAATGCTGGCACTAATGACGTCATGGGAATGTGCTACTTGCTATGCGGACCAAGTTTTCACCCAAAATGTAGTTTAAATTCATGTGCAAACTTGTGCGCATTTATGTTGACACATTTATCTTTGATGAGGGAGCCGCGACAGCTCAGTGGTTAGTGAACTGGACTACAAAGGACAGGAGGTCGGGTTCAATCTACGGTTTTTGGGTTCACCCAGCCTTAAATGAGACCGAATTTTTCTAGGAAAGTAAAGAACCGCCAACCACATTATCCCAAAAATCACGTGCCGAAGGTCTGTAAAAATTATGGTCTTCTTCTTCTTTTACCTTTTTAGCTCCCAGTGGAGCATAGGTCTTCAACAAACACTTTCCAAGTCGATCTGTTTTTTTGCCATTCTTTTCTCTCTCTCTCTGCGTTCAGGACTCAATCAGAGTAAGGATTCCAGACTCTCACATGAAGTCAGCTGTCAGGCTAAGTGTGTTGATCGCCCCCACAGACAGAACATCACAATTAGAGTCTGTCAGATCCACTCTGACTGAACACCCGTTAATACGTTGCACTGTGTTCTGCGCCAGTGGCCCAGTGCATCCGATTTCAGCCAGCATTTTTTCAGGTTTGCTTTCCTTAGCCTTTGATTGTCCCCAATCTTCCTGCAAGGCAGCAGTTGATCTTTTCTGTCGGGGATTCTGCCCTTAGATGGTCGGCCTTCCCAGGTTTACGAGCACCATCTGCCCGAGTCACTAGAGGTGACTAACACAGACATGCGACTTGTAATATGAGGAAACTGCAACAAGGAACACATTTCATGCGTAGCCTCCATTTGTTCCCGCCGCCTATCCCCATATACCGGTAAGTCACGTCCTCCCGAAAATGATGATCATCGTAGCACTTGATGATGTTAGGCCATCGTTGATGACTCCAATTCCGAACATATAGACACACAGTCAGTCGTCAAATTATTCTTGTTGCACATCAAACAGCAGACCGTAAGATTTGCGCACGGCCGGTTTAGGGAACCAATACGATGACGTAGGACACAATGTCGCCAAACTCATAATCTCGATACCTTTAGACTTATGTCTGATTACTCAAGTGTAAGTAGTCTACGACGAACAATACACGAAGCAACTTCCCCAAAGAGACAAAACTGCGACTGACGAAGTAGTTTACATTAATGTGTA
>JAVIAB010000088.1:43483705-43556205 GCA_032433765.1 Megaustenia siamemsis
AGTTATTTTCTTGTCTATTGTCCTATTGTCCATAATTCACATCCATTTGTTAAGACTGACTGTACATAACATTTTCTATAGTAATAATCAAATCTCCTTACCAGTCTGGCCAAGGGAGTAAAGGGTTCAAAGAGAGAAAGCAACGTGGTACTCAACAAATGTCTTTTTTATGTTAGATGTGTTGTGCCGAAAGGTACAAACATCACAGATGACTGCAAACGACAAATCTGTATTCCAACGTTGTGCTACTAATGTCACACTTGAACTCCAGATTATAGAACAATAACTTTAAAAACTTATATAAAAGTTTAATATATATTAAATTAAATATAATTATACTTAAATATAACTTATCAAACTTTGATATTTAATTGCAGGTCTTGAGAATTTTCTTTGTTTATGATCATAGTTTTAGTCTTTTTGATATTCATATCTAGTCCATATATTTTACTTGTCATGTTTATTTCATTAAGTAATTGTTGTAGATCATTAGGATTTTCTGCTAGTAGTACAATATTATCATATATTACTTCTATACTGTGTTATAGAGGTGTAACATTACTCGGATCTAGGTGCTCACTTGACCACGAAAGAGCAAGACAGTAAACATCAATGACATCATCCGATCATATTTTCCACCCGTGGTAGTGATTTCCAAACAAAATGCGACAAAAACACATCTATCTTAGAATACCTTGGATAATGAAAGATATAAAGGCATATTAAGGTCCTGAACGTTGATAATAACTAGCTTATAAATGGCATATTACAGAGAAAATTAAAATGTGACATCATTCGATCATATTTTCCACCCGTGGTAGTGATTTCCAAACAAAATGCTACAAAAACAAATCTATCTTAGAATACCTTGGATAATGAAAGATATAAAGGCATATTAAAGGTCCTGAACGTTGATAATAACTAGCTTATAAATGGCATATTACAGAGAAAATTAAAATGTGACATCATCAAAAGACAATGGTCTGGAAAATACAATAGAAAACTGGTTACCAGAATTACGAGATATGGGTAGACCAAGAAGACATCTAAGAGACCGTGAAATTGACAACACAGGAAGTGGGAGATCTGGTTAGAGAAAGAGATTCCTTCAAGCATGTTGTGTAAGGAACTGTAGGGGGTGTGAATGTAGATGCCAGAATGGTTTTCAAGCAATAACAAGACTGTACAAGAATTTGTGTACAACTAAGAAAATGTAACAATGCAAGAACAAGACTGTACAAGAATGTGTGTACAACTAAGAAAATGTAACCATGCAAGAACAAGACTGTACAAGAATTTGTGTACAACTAAGAAAATGTAACCATGCAAGAACAAGACTGTAAAAGAATTTGTGTACAACTAAGAAAATGTAACCATGCAAGAACAAGACTGTACAAGAATTTGTGTACAACCAAGAAAATGTAACCATGCAAGAACAAGACTATACAAGAATTTGTGTACAACTAAGAAAATGTAACCATGCAAGAACAAGACTGTAGAAGAATTTGTGTACAACTAAGAAAATGTAACCATGCAAGAACAAGACTGTAAAAGAATTTGTGTACAACTAAGAAAATGTAACCAAGCAAGAACAAGACTGTACAAGAATTTGTGTACAACCAAGAAAATGTAACCAAGCAAGAACAAGACTGTACAAGAATTTGTGTACAACCAAGAAAATGTAACCATACAAAATGGAAGCTGCTGTCATCAAATGTCACGGAAATGTACAAGTATACAGATTATAGAAAGGTATTGATCTCAACAATCTTATATAATTGCGATCTTGATCTTTCCATCGCCGCTAGATGTCGCATATGGCTCGTAGTGTTTTTTTTTTACATTTCATCTCTATTCTTGGTGAGATGTTTGATCTTATTTAATGAGTCTAAGTCATGCCAACTTCTCTTCTAAGTGTTCTTTTAATGTCTTTCTAGATCTTCCTCTTTTCCTGTATCCTAATGTTTCCCATGGAAGAACCTGTTTTGAAATGCTTTTGTTGTTTTCCTAGCACATATCTGACTTATTCATCTACTCTCCCTAATTGTAGGTGAGATGGCTGCATGGCTATTTTTCTTATCTCTATATTAGTCTAGAATTCATTTCATTGTACACTAAGTATTCTTCTTAGGCACTTGTCTTCAAAAGCATTTAATTTTCTCTCAATCCCATTTGTTGTTTTCAATCTTCCGCATGCCTAAGTAATGGTTCATAATACATTTGAGTTATATATTCTAAGTTTAGTTTTCTTTCTTAGCATTTTTCATTTCCATATATTGTCATGGTTTTATTTTTTAATTTGCTGCTGCTTTTGTTATCCTGCCTCTGATTGCTTTCCTAGTTTCACTGTCTTGATCTATATTACTACCAAGATATACAGAACGGTATACTTTTTCCAATGTCTGGCAATTTAGATATTCATTGCCCTATGGTGTATTTTTATTTTTCATTATTTTTGTTTATACCTGTTGATTTCAAGTCCTATTTTTTCCACAATGGATGATAGGGTATCTGTAATATTTTGCATATTGTTCTTGTCACATGGTAGCACTAATGTTATCCGCAAAAATCTAGATTTACCAGGTAATTCTTGTTGTGCCATGTAATGCCATTATTGCCTTTGAAACATGCATTCTTGTTAATCAATGGTAATTCCAAATAGCAAAGATGATTGTATACATATATTCATGTTTTACTCCCATTTCAATCTGAAATCAATCATTCATATTTGCAGTTTTAACTTTACACCAAATCTTCATGCAAAAAATAAAACTATGAAAATTAAAATAAATTTTCAAATTTCCAACCACAAATAACCAAGACAGCAACAAAAGTATCAACATTCTTAAATTTTTATTTACATATTTGTTTTAAAATAAGCATCTGAATTAGAGATATTTTTTTTTTGGTTTTTATCATTTACAATTTTCTAAGGTCAAAGGTTACCAAAAACAAAATAAAATGTAAACATACAATAACAGAACAACATTCATTAAATAACAATAACTCTACACCTACAGAACATATAAAATAAATCTCAATGGGGAGTGCAATGCTGAAAGTAAATAACTGAGCATAAAAACAATTAGTGACTTTATTTTGGTGCCATTTTGAGTAATGGTGTTACTTTATCTCAGCAATCTTTTCCTGCATTTTTGTTTAAATTTTTCCAATTTTTATCAATTCTTCCCTGTGAACATTTTTCCAAGGTAATTCTATTCTATTCGGGGCATCTCCATACCCATACCACCGCTGTCCCAGTATTTCTTGAACAACCTAATTGTTCGTGTAATTTCTTGCTTGTAGATACATCTGCTTTTCCCACCAAGTGCTGTGGATTGACCAGACCCCTTTTCCCACTAAGTGCTGTGGATTGACCAGACCCCTTTTCCCACCTCCTCAGTCTCTCAGTGTACACATCATTGGCCCACCCATTCTCCTCTTCTCTTCAGGAAAGAACAACAAACTTACTGATATCCTCTTTATTCAGAGTCATACTGTACTCAGCGCCAGAGCTGCCAGCGAGCATATTGGCTAAGAAGCTTGCTTAAACTTGGTACTATTGACATGAACACAGCAGCCCTAAAGTAGCGGTCATTGAACTGTTCTAGTGAGGACAAGAAATTGTTTTCTTTCTTTCTTGTTGCTGTTCACCCAATGACCACTAAAAGATTTAATTGACTTCTTTGTCATCCATCCTTAAAGGGATGTTAATTGAGCATAGATGGTTGGGTTGAGATTTGCAGTAGAACTCTGATATTTGCACCTTTAGGCCCAAGACATAAGACTTCAAAATGGTATTTTGAAGTACCAAGTTGTCTTCCGTCTTTGATCCCAACTTGCTTGGCCAGACCACATTGCTTAGTCTGTTTCTAGAGATACTGTGATGAGGTGGAGTAGGGTCTAGATGATTCTGGCTCACTGATCCTGGTGCAAGCCATCAGCTATGAGTCACTAACAGCTTCCAGCTCTGTTTCTCTGCCTTGCCGCCAAAAATGGGTTTGTTCCTGACTGATGGTTTCTAGGTTCACCCAGCTATAAATGGGTATCAGGTTTTTTTTTTCTCAAAAAGAAAAAAAACTGCATTGGAGTAGTGCTAACCACAGTATTCAAAGATGAAACCAAATGGGGAAAAAATATGAGCACTAACATCATACTCTCTGTAGACCAGGGTTGATTGGGAAAGGGAGATGGTGTGGGGTCAAATTTGTTTACTGAACACAAATGTTAAGCAGACCAGGTGATCTTTTTTCTTCTACCTTTCATCTCCCTGTGGAGCATAGGTCTTCAACAAACACTTTTCAAGCCATTCTGTTTCTTGCCATTCTTTTAAGATCGCTCGATGTCTTCCCCATCATCTTAATCTTTGCTTCTATCTGTTTTCTCGAAGAATTCCTTGGACTTCCTCTTTGTCTTTTTCCCTGGGGATTCCAAAAAAGGGCCTGTTGTGTAATACTCTCAGTTGGCTTCCGCAGCATGTGTCCTATCCAGCGCCATCATCTTCACTGTATCTCTTTATCCACTGGTGTTTGCCTGGTACATTTCCATAATTCTATGTTAGTGATTTTGTCCTGCCATTTCCATCCTTTTATTCTGTGTAAGCATCCATTAATGAAAGTCTGTATCTTCATGATTGTCATTTTAGTTGTTCTCCATGTTTCACAGCTATATAATAAGACTGGCTTAACATTGGAGTTGTTGAAGGTTTCTAGGTTCAACCAGCTATAAATGAGAATCAGGTTTTTTTTCTCAAAAAGAAAGAAGTTAAAGAAAGAGATATATTTTGTGCATTCAATCTTTATCACCTGCAGAGAGTAGTTCATTCAATGAGTTAAAAATATCTAGAGGCTGCTTCATTTATTTATTCTACTTCACATTCTGTAATTGCCTTATCATAGTTTTGATCTGATGTTATTCTGTCCGATTTATATATAACGAGGGAGCCGCGATAGCTCAGTGGATAGTGAACTAGACTACAAAGGACAAGCGGTAGGGTTCAATCTCAACCAACGGCTTCCGGTTCACCCAGCTTTTAATGGGCACTGGATTTTTTTCTGGGAAAGTAAAGCGGCATGGGCATAATACTGACTACATTACCCCAATAATCATGCGCTGAAGGTCTGTAAAATTTATGGTCACTAACACCATATTATTATTTATAATTTTAACATTAACATTATTTATTAATGTAAAGACAGATCTTGGAAAGGTTCTGGCAAAAGCAACATACAAAGAATTAGACAACAAAGTGAAAAGTTCGGCAAGAAGAGATACAAGAGCTTATATAGACAACTTGGCAGAGAAAGCAGAGACAGCTGCAATTACAGGAGACAGCAGAACTCTTTATACTGTACAAAAGATGCTGACAAACACCTATACATCCAGTGGAACACCAATTCTAGACAAATCTGGATTAATGCTAACAACAAGCGCAGACATAAAAGCCCGTTGGGCGGAACACTTCAAAGAAATTCTTAACCGTCCACTACCTCACAGTTTAATAGATTTTGAAGCTGAAACACCAGCAGCAGAATTAGATGTAAATTTAGATGACTTCACCTTGAGTGAAATAGAAACCACCTTAAAGCTAATGACCAATAACAAGGCTGCTGGAGAGGATAAGTTAACAGCTGAGATCCTCAAGGCAATTGATAGCCATAATTTAATACATCTCCAAAAAATGTTCAACATCATTTGGAAAACAGAGAAGACGCCTCATAAATGGAAAAAAGGAATCATTGTTAAGATCCCAAAAAAGGGCAATCTTAGAGATTGTAACAATTGGAGAGGCGTGACACTTTTGTCAGTTGCCTCAAAATTATTCTGTAAAATCATCCTAAATAGAATAAAGGATTCAATAGATACAGTAATGCGTGAAGAACAGGCTGGGTTTAGAAAAGGGAGAAGCTGTCTTGACCACATTTTCACTCTACGACTTATATTGGAGGAACACATTGAAAAGCAAAAACCTTTTGTACTTAACTTCATCGACTTCAAAAAAGCATTTGATAGTATTCATAGAGATTCTTTGTGGAAAATTCTGAAGCAATATGGCTTACCATCAAAAATCATAAATATTATCAAAGACATGTATGATGGTTACACATGTGCAGTTCGAACAGAGGAAGGACTGAGCGAATGTTTCCCAATAGAAACTGGGGTTAAACAAGGATGTATTTTATCGCCCTTGTTATTTGGAATTGTTATGGACTTCATAATGAAGAAATGCTGCACTGGTAATAAAGGCATCGAATGGATACAAGGAGACCATTTGGAGGACCTGGACTTTGCTGATGACATAGTTCTCATCAGCAATCAGATAAAAACGATGCAGGAAAACACAAATGAACTATCATCAATAGCCAGCAAAATTGGGCTTGAGGTCAATCATGAAAAGACTAAAGTCATGAAAAGTTTAATTCCAACAAGTGACAAAATATACATGGAAAACAAACCAGTAGAAGAGATCGATCACTTCATCTATCTTGGAAGTCACATTGATCGAGAAGGGGATACGAGCAAAGAAATTAGAATCAGACTGGCTAAAGCAGCAATGTCTTTCAGAAGCCTTGAAAAGTTGTGGAAATCAAAACTCATTAGCACAAACACAAAACTTAGGCTATTCAAATCAAATGTACTATCAACCCTTACGTATGCGTGTGAAAGCTGGAAAACAACAAGAGATATAGAAACAAAGTTGAACGCATTCGAAAATAAATGTCTAAGGAAAATACTTGGTATAGAATGGAACGAATTCAAAACAAACGAGGAAATTAGAGAAATCGCCAATCAACCACTAATATCTCAGTAATAAAGAAAAGACGATGGTCATACGTTGGACATGTGATGAGAAGAGATAATAATCGAATAGCAAAGCAAGCCCTCATATGGGAAACAACAGGTAAAAGAAAAAGAGGAAGACCCAGGGAGACACTGAGAAGAACATTGATGAGAGAGGCAAGAGCAGCAGGAATCGGCTCCCTCAATGAGATAGAACTGCTTGCACAGAACAGAGACAGATGGCGAGATTTGATAAAATATCTTTAAAAGAAAACTGCTAGAACAAAAATTCATATAGGAGAAGGTGTATCTTGGTCTACGCCCTATGGGCCGGTTACGGCTCGAAAGGTCAATAGATAGATAGAACACCATATTCCCTATACACCACTTGGCATGACGGGGGCTCTTTACTTTTTTTAAAATATATATATAATGGAAAATAGTATCAAAAAAGAAAAATCATCTCAGCGGAGTTGAAACACTTAAGAATGCTGAATGTAACAAGGGAAGACAGAATCAGAAATGGGGATATATGGAAAAGAGTTGGGGGTAGCACCAGTGCTGGATGATATTAGGAAACAACACATGAAATGGTTTGGACATGTAACATGATCACCACTATACAGCGTTCATTAGAGGGCTTCAACACTCAAAAACAATCGGAGGAGTGGAGGCAGACTCAGAAGATGATTTGACCAAAATATTTTTCTTTGTTTCTCAAAGTCTAGACAGAAGAAAGTAAAGTAAATAAAGCGATGATGGTTCTGTTTTATCCTTCCCTCATTTGCCTTCAGTGTCAAAAGTGGATATAGTACACGGTCTTTTGTGTTCTGTTGGCCTCTCCTTCTGTTGTTTCCTAGTGTTTCTAATAATGTATGGCAAAAAAAAATGGCGAAGAGGTCTGTTTTTCCATTTCAGCCCAGATTTTACCTAAATTACACTGATCAATCTATCATTTATTATTTCTACATTATTGCATTTCTGGAGGATCTGATTATCCATTAATTTAGTCGACAGATTATCTTTACTGCATGTTGGATATGTTCATATGTGCTCAGGTCTCCTCCCCAGAATGTCCCTGAGGCTGTGGAGACTGATTACTCCAGTTCTGTGTTGATTTGTTATTATTCTTTGTCTTCCTGTATAGTGCATCTTTCTGACATCTTCAATTTTAACCTGATGTTCATGCAGTCTGGACATGGCTGTAGATTCATGATCATTGACTGAATCATTAGCTCATCCTACCTCCCTCAGTGCACTCAGAATGTTAGCCCGATCCATTGCATGTTCCCCATTTACAGCAGCTGTTCCAGCCAGGCTGTCAACTCATTCATTTCCTTTCACGTCCAAGTGTCCAGAAACAAAAATGAAACATACCAGTGAGCCCTGAGTTCTTTAGTAACACCAACCACTGTCTTTGATCTTCCTGAGCATACTCATTGAGTCATTCAGAAAATATTTGAGTAAAAGGTTGTGTTTTGAATAAGGCCATTGCTTTAGATACTGCCATGATCTCCAAGTCAAACTATTTGTGATTACTGCAAAGGCACTGCTCTTCTCCTTAACTGTTTTCACATGACCTGGGCCGTGAGAGTCCATGAGCTCTAACTGTGTCGAACAACAGACCCATCAGTATAGATGACTGCCAAACTCTGTGGTGAATATTCATAGATTAAGGCTTGCACCTTCTCTTCCAAAACCATAGGGTTTTGTTCATCATCTAAGATAGCTCAGAGTTTGTTTTCAGCTTTTATGCCTAGCACTTTTGCATGATCAATGAATGCTACATTGAGTTCTCTATCATATGTAACATATTTAACTCAATTACATTATAATACTCACTAAATTGTTTTACAGTGAATAAGACACCAGTAGTGCTCTTTCATTTAAAAAAAATTAATAATTATTTTACAATTATTGTTATCCCTTTAGTATCAATGTCAAACAAGGCCCATATCTAAGATGTAAAAGAAGAAAAATTCATAATATAATATTAGATGCCTGACATAAACCTATTAGAGTTGCCAGAAGAAACTTTAGAGGAAAAGAGTGAAATTTTATTGGAACTATCACAAATTTCAAATGCATGGAAAATTGATTCTCCTGTCGTATAAGAAAGGTACATAAACAACTATCACCATGAGCTCACAACAGCTATTGAATTTGCTTCAAGGATCAGGGAAGAAAAAAGTCAGAAAGATTGTAAAGAAATTCAGAAAAAATGGTTCCCAGAATGTCTCCAAATGCCCAATAAGAAAATGGTTGCTCACTGAAACCCAGATGGTAAAAAAATGTAGAAGACCAGATATGACACAGAAGAGAATGACTTAATTTGAGGTGAGTTTGAAAATTGGCTTAGGATGTTTAACTTTGCAATCTTTATATAGTCTAATGTGGCTCATAAGAAGATTGACTGGATAAACAATATTTGCAAAAAATTCCACAACATAATGGTCAGTGCAGCATACCTAATTCTTTCTTTTTTTTTTCACCATTTACCAATAGACACTCATATTGATGCTTCTAAAAAAAATCAGCATTCAGCCAAAGACTACCAATATCTTTAAACAAAAGTTTGTGTAACCCAGGCACTGCTTATGTCACTTCTTTTGCTACTGTACACAAGAGACCTCGGTAGCTTTGTTGTTAGTGCCCTTACCTGTTGTCATGGTTTTATTCATAATGCAGTTGAGACTAAACTTTGTTCTGACCTATAAGACATTGGGGAGCCGCGATAGCTCACTGGTTAGTGAACTGGACTACAAAGGACAAGGGATAGGGTTTGATCCCAAGCGACGGCTTCCGGGTTCACCCAGCCTTAAATGGGTACCGGGTTTTTTTTCTGGGAAAGTAAAGCAGCATGGGCATAATACCAACCACATTACCCCAAAAATCATGTGCCGAAGGTCTGTAAAATTTATGGTCACTAACACCATATTCCCTTTATGCCACTTAGCGTGGTGGGGGCACTTTACTTTTTTTTTACTATAAGACATTGGGGTCCACTCTGCCTCTTTAGACAGATATCAGAGACTTAGATATATTCTATATAAGAAGGAAAGGCAATGAGGAAACTGGCCACTCCACCTCATGAAGCTAAGGCTTAGTAACAAATTAAGTCACTAACACTTCATTACTCAATGACAACTGCTATGGAACTACCTTAAACTTAACATATGACAAGCTTACATCAGCTCTGCAGTCATTAGAACCTTGCTATATAATTTTCTTCTTCTTTACTTCCTCATTTGCCTTCAGTGTCGAGGGGAGATATAATTTGCGGTCTTTTGCTCTTAGGTTTGCCTCAGCTGCTGCTATGTTTCATAGTATTTCTAATATTCCATCAATCCATCTTTGTTATGGTCGACCCTTGGGTCTGGTGTTCTCGCAACATTTATTGAGGGCTCATTGTGTTGTGTTTTGATCACTCTGCCTTTTTATGCCAAACCATTTTATCTGCTGTTTCTTTATATATTCTATGGCGGGGGTTATTCGTAGCTTTTTTTCTCAGTTCTTCATTTCTGATCTTGTCACTCAGGCTGTTTCCTGTCATTCGTCTAACACAATTCATCTCGGCTGAGATTATTTTTCTTGTTGTTCTTGCATCTAGGGTCCAGGACTGGCATTGGTAGCACAACGTTGAGATGAAGATTATATTGTAGAGTGCCCATTTTGCCCCTTGAATGATTTCCTTGTTGAGCAATAGTGGTGATAGCTGTCCAATGATTTGACACGCTCTGTTGCATCTTGAGTCTATCTCTGCTGTTTGCTATATAATCAGATTCATCAATTTTGAACATGTGGTACAGAAGGTGTTTCAGTCTATTATAAAAGTAAAAGATTTCCCCCCAAGCCTTGATAAATGTATGGGGAATATTGTAACAGTGACCATATTTTTCCATGACCAAGGCACATCGATGGTTGATGTGGTCAGTGCCACACTAAGCCACCTTAACTTAAAAAATCTTTCACATCCACTTTTAGAAACTGGGTGAACCCCAGAGCCTTGTCGATCCGAAAAATGTGCCAGTTCTGGGAATCAAACCCAGACCTTTGTGATCAGAAACAAGCACACTAACCACTCAGCCACTGAGGCTTCTCAATCTGTTGTGCCCAGTGAATAATCTGAAAATGATCACCTGATCACTCCTAAATAGCTGATGGTAAGCATTATTATGTATGTGATATTGGTGTTCACTTATCCATCAGGTTTTGAATATTGCTTTTATAATCATTCAGTTAAAACAGCAGCTCCCCCACAAAGAGAAAGCTTCACAGCATATAACAAGACACAAGACATGACTAGGGTAACTATTCACTACATTATATACACATAATGTTCCATGAATTACAAAGTTCAATCTTATCACTGAATATATGAATATTTTAAAACATTTTTTTTTGCATCTCTTTTTTTGGAAAATGAAAATTGATAAAAATGTTTTAAAGTTAGTTAATAAATAAATATTTGCATTAAAACAAGCAGACACATCACCTGGCCAGGTCACGTGATGTAATTTGCATCAAAGTTGACTGTAGTTACCTTTGAGAGTGCTCTGTTTTTGCATTTGATGCACACTCTGATAGATTGTTGTCTTTTTGTTATATAACTGATCTATTTTTTTTGGTCATCTGACAGATTGCTTTTTATTATCCAACTGATTTATTTATTGTTATCTGACATATTGTAATTTTTCACACGACAGACAGAATATAACCTGTCATTTGACAAACTACTTTTTGTTATCTCAATGAATGCATTTTATCACATGGCAGACATCAATTTATCTGAAATTTTTTTTTTTAAGAATCTGACAGATTGTAATTGGACACCTGACAGACTGCAATTTGCAATCTGACAGAATGCTTTTGTCATCTGATAGATGGTGATTTGTTATCTTCTGATATTAATAATCTACATTATTGTTACCTCATTACAAAAAAACATAACCTCTACATCAACTTTGATGTCATTATCACTGTCGTCCCCCTTTGCAAACATATTCTCTACATCAAACACTGACATCACATTAATTGCCCTCCACTTGTACTCATATTTGTCATCTACACCAACTCTAACATTTTCACCAAATTATATTTTTCCATTAATGTTACATGTGAAGTGACCACTGCAGTTTACTTCCACGTATGAGTCCAGCATCTGCTTTTTTTTCTTTTTAAATAACTGTTTAAATTAGTACAAAGTGGCAATGATGTAAATTAGTTACGAAGATTCACACAGATTAGGGATTTCAACTTGGACTCTTTCAGAACATGACCCTACTCCTGGAAAGCTTCTTCATCATATTTATGTCACACACTTTTAAACAGTGAGCAATGTGTAATATGCTGGTGATGATAGCTACTTATGAGAACTTATCAGATGGACAGGCAAAGGATAGAGCTTATAATCATTAACAACATAAGAGAAATGAGTAAAATAATGGACTTTGAAAGAAATGAAACTACATCATTATGCTGACTATGTGAACTGTGGATGAAGATTGATATTGCCAGGACAGAATGATATTCTGGATGAATGAAAGGAATTACTAACCAACACCTAAAAGGCACACTCAGATTTTGTGTGGTGAAGAACATTTTGAAGAGAAGATAGGAGCGCTTATGAATACTTCTTTAGTGCAGTGACGATGATCCTAATATAACATACCACACATTCTGCATCTTGGTGACGGATGTCAGGGTATTTGTATCCTCCAAATCATAAAAAAAATGCTGTTTTCTTTTTTACCCTTGAAGTTTAATGAAGTTTTAGTCATTATACAACACTTCATAAGTTCAACAGATACAGCATTACTATCCTCTCACTGTCATTATACAACACTTCATAAGTTCAACAGATACCCCATTACTATCCTCCCACTGTCATTATACAACACTTCATAAGCTCAACAGATACACCATTACTATCCTCCCACTTATACAACACTTCATAAGCTCAACAGATACACCATTACTACCCTACCACTGTCATTATACAACACTTCATAAGCTCAACAGATACACCATTACTACCCTACCACTGTCATTATACAACACTTCATAAGATCAACAGATACACCATTACTACAATCTCACTGTCATTATACAACACTTCATAAGCTCAACAGATACACCATTACTACCCTACCACTGTCATTATACAACACTTCATAAGCTCAACAGATACACCATTACTATCCTCTCACTGTCATTATACAACACTTCATAAGTTCTACAGATACACCATTACTATCCTCCCACTGTCATTATACAACACTTCATAAGCTCAACAGATACACCATTACTATCCTCACACTGTCATTATACAACACTTCATAAGTTCAACAGATACACCATTACTACCCTACCACTGTCATTATACAACACTTCATAAGTTCTACAGATAAACCATTACTATCCCCCACTGTCATTATACAACACTTCATAAGTTCAACAGATACACCATTACTATCCTCCCACTGTCATTATACAACACTTCATAAGTTGAACAGATATACCATCACTATCCCCCTGTTGTCATTATACAACACTTCATAAGTTCAACAGATACACCATTACTATCCTCTCACTGTCATTATACAACACTTCATAAGCTCAACAGATACACCATTACTACCCCACCACTGTCATTATACAACACTTCATAAGCTCAACAGATACACCATTACTATCCTCTCACTGTCATTATACAACACTTCATAAGCTCAACAGATACACCATTACCATCCTCCCACTTATACAACACTTCATAAGTTCAACAGATACACCATTACTACCCTACCACTGTCATTATACAACACTTCATAAGCTCAACAGATACACCATTACTATCCTCCCACTGTCATTATACAACACTTCATAAGCTCAACAGATACACCATTACTACCCTACCACTGTCATTATACAACACTTCATAAGTTCAACAGATACACCATTACTATCCTCTCACTGTCATTATACAACACTTCATAAGCTCAACAGATACACCATTACTATCCTCTCACTGTCATTATACAACACTTCATAAGTTCAACAGATACACCATTACTATCCTCCCACTGTCATTATACAACACTTCATAAGTTCTACAGATACACCATTACTATCCTCCCACTGTCATTATACAACACTTCATAAGTTCTACAGATACACCATTACTATCCCCCACTGTCATTATACAACACTTCATAAGTTCTACAGATACACCATTACTATCCTCCCACTGTCATTATACAACACTTCATAAGTTCTACAGATACACCATTACTATCCCCCACTGTCATTATACAACACTTCATAAGTTCAACAGATACACCATTACTATCCTCCCACTGTCATTATACAACACTTCATAAGTTGAACAGATATACCATCACTATCCTCCCGTTGTCATTATACAACACTTCATAAGTTCAACAGATACACCATTACTATCCTCCCACTGTCATTATACAACACTTCATAAGTTCAACAGATACACCATTACTATCCTCCCACTGTCATTATACAACACTTCATAAGCTCAACAGATACACCATTACTAACCTCCCACTTATACAACACTTCATAAGTTCAACAGATACACCATTACTACCCTCCCACCTTGCTTAAATCCCACTTGCAATGAGATGTGGGTGCATTGTGGGTGTAACATTGCACTTCATTTAAAAAACAACTGCTCACAGATAGTGTAGTCATACACCTGACAGCCTGCAAGCTAAAATGAACATACTGAACTAATGGAGACTTGTGAAAGCACTGATGTAACATTTTCATAGAGAAAGGCCAAGCATAGGAACCTCCAACAGTTTTTTTTTAAATATCTGCTACTTTGAAACACTCTATGGCCAGCGAAGATCGTGCTTGTAGTGAATTATCTCTACTGTGTAGATCAGTGTCATTCTGAACAACATTTGGTATCTGTTTCATGAACAAGATGGTAATAAATACAGGCAGAAAATGAGTCTCCAGTACCGAGCTATCTCTTGGATGAAATAGTCACAACTCCCACAGGCCTATTGCCAGTTCCTACTTCTATAGACTGGCATTGCTGCCAAAGAGTGGATAACTTGCAGCACCTGATTAGTCAAAAAGAAAATACAACACAGACTGAGCATTTTGACTTTGACCCTTACAGAAAATATGAGCTTAAACAAACTCAGAAGAAATGGGTAGAAAAGATATTCAGATCAGAACAGGTCACTATGGCCTCAGAGCATACCTATACAAGAGAGTGACCTAGCAGCATGAGACTGGAGCATCCAGACAAACTCAGAGCATATCCTAAAGGACTGCACACTCTCAACACCCAAAGAAGACAAATATGGTCCATAGAAAGAACCCTGCATGACAAGTTAAGGGGGAGCGGTGAAGACCTCAAGTGCACCATCTTGTTCATGACCCATGCTGGTTGGTCTAAATGCTTAAACACATAACATTAACTGATTGCTAAAGAAGACAGCAATCCATTACCATTTTTAGCCATCCAAAGAAAGAACAGTGTTACACCTCAAGCTGGTGTATAGGGAACATGATGTTAGTGCCAATATTTTGTACAGATCTTCAACACATCATTTTTTTTGTGTGTGGGCAATATAATCTGTATTACGGCAGTGCCATTTTTCTTAACCAAAAAAATCTGGTACCCATTTAAGCTGTGTAAACCTGGAAGCCATTGCTTAGTAGTCCAGTCTCGCTTAGTAGTCCAGCTAACAAAACACTGAACTGCCACAGCTCCCAGTTGTCCACAATATTCCCAACATTCTTCTGTAAAAGCACATTTCTGTGGCCTCCTCCTGTTGTCTGATTGTCCAGGAATCACTTCCATATATCAGGACTAACTCTACCTAACAGAGCCCAAACCTTTTCCTTATTTCTATTGTCAAAGATCCCTATTGGAAACAAATAATAATACATAAATATTATTATATGGGGAACTTCCGAGGCGATAATAGGGAATAATAGAACAAAGAAGTATGTGTTAGCACTAGGAAAAATTGACAGACAAACAACAATAGAAAAAAACGAAGAACAATATATAGTCCGAAGTGGGATCGAACCCGTACTCAGTGGCACCGCGCCTTGCCACGAGAAGCCGAACGCTTGGCACACTACCACGCAGCCAACTAAAAAAATTGGCTATTGCAGTAGTGTCTTACACGATGACGTTCTCAATGACTATAGCATAGGGTAACGATCACAGACCGGAAATAAATTGTATATTTGTACTTTCCTATTAATGCAAGTATCTCCCAGTAGGGCTGAATACTTGTGTTGTAGACAAACATTTATTGGACGAAACAGCACGAATAGTAGTTCCCAAGTGTTTATATACTGGGTACAAATAATAATACATAAATATTATTATATGGGGAACTTCCGAGGCGATAATAGGGAATAATAGAACAAAGAAGTATGTGTTAGCACTAGGAAAAATTGACAGACAAACAACAATAGAAAAAAACGAAGGCTTCTCGTGGCAAGGCGCGGTGCCACTGAGTACGGGTTCGATCCCACTTCGGACTATATATTGTTCTTCGTTTTTTTCTATTGTTGTTTGTCTGTCAATTTTCCTAGTGCTAACACATACTTCTTTGTTCTATTATTCCCTATTATCGCCTCGGAAGTTCCCCATATAATAATATTTATGTATTATTATTTGTACCCAGTATATAAACACTTGGGAACTACTATTCGTGCTGTTTCGTCCAATAAATGTTTGTCTACAACACAAGTATTCAGCCCTACTGGGAGATACTTGCATTAATAGGAAAGTACAAATATACAATTTATTTCCGGTCTGTGATCGTTACCCTATGCTATAGTCATTGAGAACGTCATCGTGTAAGACACTACTGCAATAGCCAATTTTTTTAGTTGGCTGCGTGGTAGTGTGCCAAGCGTTCGGCTTCTCGTGGCAAGGCGCGGTGCCACTGAGTACGGGTTCGATCCCACTTCGGACTATATATTGTTCTTCGTTTTTTTCTATTGTTGTTTGTCTGTCAATTTTTCCTAGTGCTAACACATACTTCTTTGTTCTATTATTCCCTATTATCGCCTCGGAAGTTCCCCATATAATAATATTTATGTATTATTATTTGTACCCAGTATATAAACACTTGGGAACTACTATTCGTGCTGTTTCGTCCAATAAATGTTTGTCTACAACACAAGTATTCAGCCCTACTGGGAGATACTTGCATTAATAGGAAAGTACAAATATACAATTTATTTCCGGTCTGTGATCGTTACCCTATGCTATAGTCATTGAGAACGTCATCGTGTAAGACACTACTGCAATAGCCAATTTTTTTAGTTGGCTGCGTGGTAGTGTGCCAAGCGTTCGGCTTCTCGTGGCAAGGCGCGGTGCCACTGAGTACGGGTTCGATCCCACTTCGGACTATATATTGTTCTTCGTTTTTTTCTATTGTTGTTTGTCTGTCAATTTTTCCTAGTGCTAACACATACTTCTTTGTTCTATTAATCCCTATTGGAACTTGGTTGCCATGAAGGTTGTGCTGAAATATATTTTATGTCTGCACAAGATGACTAAAATCTGCTGCAGTCATGTCCAGTTTGTCAGTGATATCTTGCACCCACCTTTCTCTTGGTCTTCTCTCTTCTTTATCTAGAACCGTGCCTCTAAATTGATCTTCTCTAGGCCATCATGTAATTTTATACAACCAAAATATTTTACTTTCCACGTTTGTCTTCTCCACCAACCAGTTCTCAGAAATATTAAATTGTTGCAAAATAAAAATGTTTATACAAAGATGGGTTGTATAATTATACCATTTTCACCATTTGAAATGCTGCTATTCCTGGACTATTCTGCACCTTACCTCTTCTGTACTTCTGCCATTTGAAATTACTATTATTCCCATGTATTTGAACTCAACGACCTTTTTGATTACTATTCCATTAACACCTTCATGGTGGAATAATACTTGCAAAAAGTGTCCTCAATGCTGGAAGTTTTAAAAAAATGTTGTTAGCTCTACCATATACTACTAACCTAAGCATCACTTTGTGATCTACTTTCACTGTTTTACTCAATTACACACTGACTAAAATTCCAATATTTTTTCAGACTTCACAGTATCCAGAAGCAGCAGTGGTTGAGCAGTTAGTGCACTTGCCACTGACATAAAAAAGGATCAGATTAAATTTCCCGAGGTGGCAAATATTTTTTTCAAATCAACACAGCTTTGGGGTTTACCAGGATTCTCAAAATGTAATAGGAGAATAAGGGCAACCTGGCTTGATACCATCCTTCTTATGCATCCCATAACCCGGGGAGTCATTGAGGCATCACTGACAGGTTTAGTCAGCCTTCTTCATTTCTCTCTACATTTCTCTCTATCTTCAGTTATTCTTTAGAAATCTGCAAAGTTGAGGTCTGTCCATTCTTTGATGTTATCTTCCCATATCTTTTTCTGCCCACCTCTCCTTTTCAGTCCTTCCATAGTTCCTAGCAGAATGGTCTTTGCTAGGCCAACAGAATCACTCATAAAATGTGCTATATGTCATTGGAAAATATGACACTAACATCATATTCCACATATATTTATTGGCATGGAGGGAACCCTTTTTTACCTTTTACTCACCAAAATGAAGATGATGAAGTGACTTTAGAAGTGTACTCTCATCAACTGGCCATGCCATAAGTAAATGTACTGATGATCGTGAGAAAAAATATATGGACACAATTAACACCATATTCATAGTATGTCACAAGGCCAGACAGATATTACTTCTTAATTCTAGAACTCTGTTAATAATATCTAATACCAAAGATATCACAAGAAAATTGGTAAATCAAAAAAGATGCACATATAACCTTACACACAAACATGTTAGACAAACATACAATGAAATACACATCAAATCTTCATTTTGCCCACCAACTCGCTGATGTCTGAAAGCCGACTGTAATTATCATCATCAAATTTATTTACATCTTCTTTGCTACTGCTGCCACCATCACTTCCATGGTTCTGCGGTGAAGACAGCCTTCCCTGCTCTGTGACCTTTGGCAGGCGTAGTGTACATGGCAGCATCTCCCTCATCACTGTGTGATGTGTGACTAGAGCCGTCAGTGTTGACCACTCTTTGTCTAGTCCCTGAGAAAAATTTTAACAAGAAAAAAAATTATCATAAATGATTGATAAGTCCAGCACAAGTTACTTTCTTCTTTTTCATTCTTTTTGGGAAGAGAAGTCCATATGTTATGTAATGTTATGATTATCACCTTCACTGCACATGGAATTAATCAATTGGCGCTCTGGTTTTCCCCTCAAAATATTGAAGATCTCTGAGAAGAACCCTGACCCACGCAAACAAGCTCAATAGCATGCCCTGGAATCCATTAGTATGGGTAGATTTTTACTTACCAATTTTTTTGGACAGCAGCCATTTTAGTTTCGGCCGACAATTTTGTTATTTTTAACTATCAAGGGTTCTTTAATCAGTGAGTCAGTTTGGGATCTCCTGTATTTTGCCGTTATCTGAGAGGGCTAGATATAGAATCTCACTACCCAGAGACCAGGGCTAGACAACAGATCTCATTACCCAAAGACCAGGAGAGAAATAAAGCCACGAATAAACCATGGATTCAATTTTCTTTAATTTTGAAAAATACTCTCTCTGATGGAAGTGAACCCAATACTTTCTAATCCAAAGGCTGTTGTTTTACCCCTAGATCACAAAGCACTCCACCCCCCCCCCTCTCCCCAGTCTGTAAGTAGTAGAATTGTACCTTTCAACTGGCAAACCTGATACTGGAAGGCAGTCATTATACATGAGACATTTTTTTTTATTGCTCAACAATGTTATCTTAAAGCAAGCCCTGAAATGGGAACCAGAGAATAAAAGAATAAAAAGCCGATCTTGAGTGACACTAAAAAGAGCATTGAGGCAAGGAGCAACAACAGCAGGCATCAGTTCCCTTTGTGAGGTTGAGAGGCTTGCTCATAACAGGGACCTGTGGTGAGATGAAAGGTGAGGGTACTATCCAATGCCAGATACTTTGTGAGGTTGAGAGGCTTGCTCATAACAGGGACCTGTGGTGAGATGAAAGGTGAGGGTCCTATCCAATACCAGATACTTTGTGAGGTTGAGAGGCTTGCTCATAACAGGGACCTGTGGTGAGGTGAAAGGTGAGGGTCCTATCCAATGCCAGATACTCAATAGCAAAGATCATTAGATATGGAGTCTGGAATTTCTGCCCTATGTGCTATATTCAGCTCTAAATAAATAAATAAATAGATATATTAGATAGATAAATAGATTAGATAGATAGATTAGATAGATAGATTAGATAGATAGATTAGATAGGATAGATTAGATAGATAGATAGATAGATAGATAGATAGATAGATAGCTAGCTAGCTAGCTAGCTAGCTAGCTAGCTAGCTAGCTAGCTAGAATAGATAGATTAGATAGATAGATAGATAGATAGATAGATAGATAGATAGCTAGCTAGCTAGCTAGCTAGCTAGCTAGCTAGCTAGCTAGATAGATAGATAGATAGATAGATAGATAGATAGATAGATAGATAGATAGATAGATAGATAGATAGATAGATAGATAGATAGATAGATAGATAGATAGATAGATAGATAGATAGATAGATAGATAGATAGATAGATAGATAGATAGATAGATAGATAGATAGATAGATAGATAGATAGATAGATAGATAGATAGATAGATAGATAGATAGATAGATAGATAGATAGATAGATAGATAGATAGATAGATAGATAGATAGATAGATAGATAGATAGATAGATAGATAGATAGATAGATAGATAGATAGATAGATAGATAGATAGATAGATAGATAGATAGATAGATAGATAGATAGATAGATAGATAGATAGATAGATAGATAGATAGATAGATAGATAGATAGATAGATAGATAGATAGATAGATAGATAGATAGATAGATAGATAGATAGATAGATAGATAGATAGATAGATAGATAGATAGATAGATAGATAGATAGATAGATAGATAGATAGATAGATAGATAGATAGGATAAATGGATGGACTGACCGACTGGATGGATGGATAGACTGACCACATGGAAGGGTCGGATGGATGAAAAAGGTGGGATGGATGAGATATGACGGATAGAACGATGGGACGGATAGGACAGACAGATTCTCTCTCTGCGATCAGGACTCAATCAGAGTAGGATTCCAGACTCTCACATGAAGTCAGCTGTCAGGTTAAGTGTATTGATCGCCCCCCACAGACAGAACATCACAATTAGAGTTTGCCAGATCCACTATGATTGAACACCTGTTAAAATGTTGCACTGTGTTCTGCGCCAGTGGCCCAGTGCATCTGATTTCAGCCAGCATTTTATTCAGGTTTGCTTTCCTTAGCCTTTGATTGTCCCCAATCTTCCTGCAAGGCAGCAGATTGTCTTTTCTGTAGGGGGATTCTGCCCTTAGATGGTCGGCCCTCCCAGGTTTACGAGCACCATCTGCCCGAGTCACTAGAGGTGACTAACACAGACATGCACACACAAAGATATGAGACAGATACTGAACAGATGGATGGATAGATGTAACAGATGAATGGATAAGACAGATGGATGGATAGGATAGATGGATAGAACAGATAGAATGGAAGGATAGAATAGGTGGATAGATAGGACAGATGGATAGTTAAAAGATAGGACAAACAGACACAGATTAAATAAAAAAAATTAGACAGACAAACAGACAGATGGATAGAATTTTTTATTTGTTGTATAGAACAATGGATGTTATAAAGCAGACAAAGTGATTGTTATAACTGGGTCCAATATTGCAGAACAAACATGAAATACAGAGAGAGAGCACAATATAACACAGTATTTATCTCAACATGCTTTTTAATCAGTGCCTTCAACAGCAGAGTAAGTAGTATCTTCTTTCTTTTATTAAAAAAAAAAACAAAGGTCACAATATGTGAGATGAGAATTGGGTGGGGGGATGGAGGAGGAGGCGATTAATAATACTAGAAAAGACAGGATGTAAAATCTAATTATTGTCCTATCGAGCTGAAAACGGCACATAGGGGAGAACCACAATCTAAAAAACAGAAACCTTGGATGCCAAAATGGCACATATTGCACAAATCACTGCTTCTAAAATGATGTAAAATGGACATCAGAAAATTGCAAGAACCACACTTGCCTCAACCACATAGTAATAAAATGTAAAGGTCTCCTCCACATCTTGCTAGGCGAATGGGGAATATGGTGTTAGTGACCATATTTTTCCACGACTATAGCACATTTTTAATTGATGTGATTAGTACCGCACCAGGCCGCCTTTTACCTCCAAGAAAAACATCTAGTACCCTTTTTTAGAGGCTGGGTGAACCCTAGAACCTTGTTGATCTGAAAAAAAATCAGCTGCTTCTAGAAATTGAACCTGGATCTTTCTGATCAGGAAGTGAGCACACTAACCACTTTGCCACAAAGGCTCCATCAACAGTATCTATCTATCGGTTGACCTTTCGAGCCATAGCCAGCCCATAGGGCATAGACCCAGATACTCTTTATCTTATCTAAATTTTTATTCTAGCAGTTTTCAATACTTTTAATGATATTTTATCAAATCTTACCATTTGTCTCTGGTTCAATCATCAAGAAAATAGAGCCTAAACAACTACTATTACCATGTGCTAACAACAGCTTGTAGGGTTCGATCCCAACCGTCGGCTTCCGGGTTCACCCAGCCTTAAATGGGTACCGGATTTTTTTCTGGGAAAGTAAAGTAGCACGGGTGTAATACCGACCACATTACCCCAAAAATCATGTGCTGAAGGTCTGTAAAATATAGGGTCACTAACACCATATTTCCCTATACGCCACTTGGCGTGACGGGGGTACTTTACTTACTTTACAGCAACAGCTTGCAATCTGGTTTTAGAGTTTGAAGAAGATCAAAGGTAATAGGGATATACTAAATTAGATAAATGAGAAGAGGTAGGGTTTAAATGATATTACAGCAGACAGTGCATCAGTTACTAACACTAGTTTCTCATACACATTATTTTTGTATTGATGGACCAAAGCCACTGCTGTCCTTAGGGCTTAAGTTTCAACCTTGCAATTTAATTGAGAATTTTTCTGTTATGGAAGGCCTCGGTATCACTGCAAACGAATTAAAATCGATAATTGTTCAACCGTCCGTGCCAGTGGAATCATCCGAATTACTAACTCATCTCCAAAACAAAGAAGGGTAGCTGTAGTCCCCATCATAGCAGTCTCAGCACACGGTAAAAGACATAAGGCGAAACCGCACAGAAAGTGAACACAGCCAACTGTTCCCTGTCATATTATATGATTATTCATCGTAAACCATTGGAATATCGAAACATGATCAACACGGATGATATGCACAGCTCATGGTGTGCACAGAGTACTTAACTCAGTAGCTCCTGCAACAAGCCTGACTTGGAATATGAGGAAACTGCAACAAGGAACACTTTTCAGATACAGCAATTAAAAGTTTCTGCCGCATAACCGTCATATTGACCGGTATTCCAATGCGACGCATATATCATATTGCAATCAACACACAACACACTATTGCGCACACTGTAGAGGATTTCAGATCACATGCATGTACTCCGCTTCACTGGGGAAGTTCCCAACAGTGGAACTTGTTATCTATACACTGATCTGCATTGGAAAGATAGAATTAACCATCTTTCCGGCACAAAAAACGTAACAGTGAACGTTAACGCAAACATGACCGCGCCATCTTGAAACTGGAAGTCCGGTCAATTTTTCTGTATCTTTGGCCTGGGCTATGGAGTCACGAGAAACAGGTCAGGTAATTTTACCTGCTACTGTAGACAGTAGACAGTACAACCTGTGGCTGCCCTGGTGTTTTGCAGGTATGCTCGAGCGAGTAAAAGACTATGGGAGGTACTCTGAAATGAAACACCCCACTGCCTTGTGGGTGAGACTTAAGTCAAAGGCTAGCGGAGCCGGCAGTAAACAAACCAACAGAAGGCAACAGAAAACCACCTTCATAATTTATGTGTACAATCACGAATCGCCACAATAATAGAATTCGCGACAACAACGTTAAGGGGGATTCCAATGGAATACTCTCGTTCGGTAAGGAACATCATGTGCTACAGGTGATACCCAATCGTCATCAAAATTGCTGGAGGCTGTAGAAATGTGATTTTACAGAAGAATGTTGAGAATACCTTGGACAGCTAAAAAGAGTAATGAAAACGTTCTGAAAGAGGCCAAAAGAAAAAGAGAGCTAATTTCCAATATTATGAAGAAACAATCATTATTTTTTCCCCATATAATGAGAAGGGAATATATAGTAACAACTGGAAAAATCGAGGGACAAAGTGATAGAGGGAAGCAAAGAGAAAAGATTCCAGACAGCTTAAGAGAATGGCTTGACAGAAGGTCAACAATGGAAATGGTAAATAACTATCAAGATCGAAAGTTATGGAGAGAAATGATCACCTACGCCAGCAGGCATGGTACTTGATGATGATGAAGCCATGATGGCTCAGTGGTTAATGAACTGAACTACAAAGGACATGAGGTCGGGTTCGATTCTGATCTATGGTCTCCGGGTTAACCCGACCTTGAATGAGTATCGGATTTTTTTCTGGGAAAGTAAAGTGGCATGGGTGTAATACCAACCACATTACCTCAAAAATCATGTGCTGAAGGTCTATAAAAATTATGGCCACTAACACCATATTTCTTGTACACCACCTGGCGTAACGGGGCCCTTTACTACTTTTGGCCAGAGCTGGATCATTTTGGAGTTTTCATTCTGAGAATGACTCCCCCTCATTGATTTCTGGTAGATTTAGCTGAACCATCTGTGTCATTGTGTCATATGAACCCATGAATCATGTCTGTAGTTCATATATGTAATTTTCAACAACACATTTTCTCTCCAGATCTGTCTGTGTGTCTTTTTTATTGAGCTTTTTCATTTCTTCTTTGAGTTATGGTAATGTACACCCCCAGGGATGAGTGTTGCTGATTGAATGTAATGTTTTGTTTTGTTTTGCGTACGCCACCTTTATATCTCCAGCAAAGTCCCGAAGGACCACATTTTGTGTATCACTTTTTTCTATTTTTCATTCTGGCAGTCGTGCACGCAGATGTCCCTCACCTGTAAAAGTAAAGAGCCCCGTCCCGCCAAGGTGGCGTGTAGGGAATATGATGATAGTAACCATCAATTTTACAGATCTTCAGCACATGATTTTTGGGGTAATGTGATCGGTATTACGCCCGTGCCGCTTCACTTTCCCAGAAAAAAATCCGGTACCCATTTATGGCTGGGTGAACCCAGAAGCCGTCGATCAGGATCGCACCCAATCTCTTGTCCTTTGTAGTCCAGTTCACTAACCACTGAGCTATGGCGGCTCACAAAGACCTCATATAAAACCAAAATCATTACATTCTTGGGGACAGGGCTGTTTAGAGGTAAGACACTCTGCTTACACTAAAATATATTTTGGTCAAATTGTCTTGAACAATTGCCATTTTGATTTCTTTTAAAGATTAGGAAGAGCGTGAGGTATATAACGTTTACTTGAGGGATGCCTTATTTGAGTGTTTTATTTCTGAAAGTTGCATGTTTTTGTACTGCTCTGTTTTTTATGCACAGTTATTCAAATAATTCCTGTGTGTTACTGGGGCCTCATTATGAGGGAAGTAAAGAACAGTGACCTTCCAGGCATGTCGTAAGAGGCGACTAAGGAGGTTGATCGATGGCTTGACAAGCTGTCATTGTAAAAAGTATTGTTATGGAAACAGCGCCATATATTTTAGAGCAGTGATCTCTGCAATATGTGCCACTTTGGCACGTAAGGTTTCTGTTTTTGAGATTGTGGTTCTGCCCTATGTGCCGTCTTCGGCTCGAAAGGACAATAGATAGATAGATATTCAAATAAACATGTGTCACACCCTGCATTCACGTAACAACACTCAAGACACAACAAACCTTTAGTTTCACTCCCCTATGGGTACGTAGTATCAAGTAATGAGATATCCCAGACGCGTTGTCATATTTAGGAACTCGGACGGACAAGGCATAGCACCCTGGGTGTGTTGAACTGTCCCGCACTATGAAAGAACCAACTTCCTCTTGTTGAAGAATATCCAAGGCACATTCCCTACAATCACAAATAACAATTATATTTGACATTCTTCTACATCATTATATGAACATAGATGGTGGCACAAGTCATTAAATGATTGTTCACCTATTCAGTGAGTGATAGCATGATGCAGTATATTGAGTGGATGTAATATTTACAAAGTCCCTCTCTCTCTGCGATCAAGACTCAATCAGAGTAGGGTTCCAGACTCTCACATGAAGACAGCTGTCTGTTTAAGTGAATTGATCGACCCCACAGACAGAACATCATAATTAGAGTCTGTTAGATCCACACTGATTGAGTACCTGTTAAAACATTGCACTGTGTTCTGCGCCAGTGGCCCAGCGCATCCGATTTCAGCCAACATTTTGTTCAGGTTTGCTTTCCTTAGCCTTTGATTGTCCCCAATCTTCCTGCAAGACAGCAGATTGTCTTTTCTGTAGGGGGATTCTGCCCTTAGATGGTAGGCACTCCCAGGTTAACGAGCACCATATGCCCGAGTCACTAGAGGTGATTAACACAGACATGCACACACAAAGATATGAGATGTGACTAACACTGACATGTACACAACGATATGAGGCATGACTAACACTGACACACACCAAGATATGAGATATGACTAACACAGACACACACACACACACACACACTAAGATATGAGATGTGACTAACACAGACACATTCTACAATATGAGATATGACTAACACAGATACATACACTAGGATATGAGATATGACTAAACATAGTCATGCACACACAAAGATATGAGACATGACTAACATAAACATGCACTCACAAAGATAGGAGATGTGACTAACATAGGCATGCACACACAAAGATATGAGATATGACTAAACACAAACACACAGAGATATGAGACATGACTAACAAAGACACAAATACACTAAGATATTAAATGTGACTAGTATGGACATACACACACATATATGAGACATGACAAACATAGACATGCACACACAAAGGAATGAGATGTGACTAACATAGACATGCACATAAGGATATGAGATGTGACTAACATAGACATGCACACAAAGATATGAGATATGGCTAACATTGACATGCACACAATGATGTGAGATATGACTAACACAAACAATTTACAAAGTGAGAATCATCATCATCATCATCAAGTACCATGCCTGCTGGCGTAGGTGATCATGTCTCACCACAACTTTCGATCTCAACAATTATTTATAATTTCTGTTGTTGGTTTTCTGCAAGCCATTCTTTATAGCTGGCTAGTATCTTTTCTCTTTGATTCTCTCTATCCCTTTGTCCCTCAACTTTCGCAGTTGTCACAATATATTACAACTGTTCCCTTTTCATTACATGGCCAAAAAAATGATGATTGTTTCCTCCTAATATTGGAAATTAGCTCTCTCTTTGCTCTGGCCTCTTTCAGAATGTTTTCATTACTCATCTTAGCTGTCCATGATATTCTCAATATTCTTCTGTAAAACCACATTTCTACAGCCTCCAGCGATTTTCTTGTCCGTTGTCCTATTGTCCATGATTCACATCCATGTTAAGACCGGCTCTACATAACATTTGAGAACTCTTTTTCTTGTTTCTATTGTCAACAATGGATTACACAGTATCCTTCTAATTTTTTTGGAAAGTTGCTTTAGCCTGAGCCATTCTGCATCTCACTTCTGTTGTACAGTGCTACAGTGTTGTAAAGCGAGAACACACAGTTTTGTTTGTTTGTTTGTTTGTTTTCCTTCGTTCACCAGCTTTCACCTATGACGAAGTACCTAGAAACTAAGAACAGAATTTTGCGTGTTAATCCATTTTTCCCTGGCAGCTGTGTGCACAGGGGTCTCTTGCCGCACAGGCAGATAACTCCGACACTCATATTTTTTTCCGTCGAAGAGTAATTGATGTTTCAAGCCATACCACACTGCTGAGACCAGGGGTGGTTGCCCCATAGAGAAATCATAAATAAAAATCCCAAACGGTGTAGCCGGGATTTGAATCCACAACCTATCTGCCTCGAGGCCGGCATCTTGCCTCGTGACCAACCAGTCCCCCGAACCCACATAAATTGGTTTAAATATTACCAATAATTTGTCTCATTTATATTTCATTTTAATACTATATAAAATATAAATTTAATATGACTTTTCTCATTTATATGTTATAATTTATCATGAAATAAAGTTTTAAAAAACATTTACTAATGGGGTATTTTTAAAAAGTGAATCAAAGCTATTATTAGAATAACTGTTTCAATAATTATTACATTTTGCATTATGCTGTTATATAAAATTTTGCATATTCTTGATTTTTGTATAAATTTTAACAATCTTTGCAGAGATTTATATCTATCTATTGACTTTTTGAGCTGTAGCCAGCTCATAGTGCGTAGACCCAGATCCTCTTTCTCTTTAAAAAAAAAAAAATTCTTCTTAGCAGTCTCAGTCCTTGCAAAAAACATTTATCAAATCCCCTCATTTATCTCTGTTCTGTGTGAGCATCTCGATGTCATCGAATGAGCCAATTCCTACTGCCTTTGCCTCTCTGATCAATGTTCTTCTCAGTGAGAGATTACAGAGATTTTCTTCCTATTATTTAGAGATATTCTGTTGCCCAAATACAAAAACTAAATTGTATATACAATCAGTAATAGCTAAGATGTACAAGGGAGGTGAGATGCAGAATTGCTCAGGCAGGGGCAGCTTTCCAGGGGATGAGGAAGATACTATGCAATCAATTTTTGACAATCGAGACAAGAGAAAGAGTTCTTGGGTGTTGTGTAGAGTCAGTCTTGACATATGGATGTGGGTCATGGACGGTGGGACAACGGACGGAGTCTGTTGAAATGTGGTTTTGCAGGGAAGTGTTGCGGGTGTCATGGACGGATGGGAAGAGTGGTGAGAGCGTTATGAAAGAGGCCGGGGTTTAAGGAGAGCTGGTTTCCAATATTGGGAAGAGACAGTCATCGTTTTTTTCGCCATGTGGTGAGGGGAGAGCAGCTGGAGTGTATTGTGACCACTGGGAAGTTGGGGGACGAGGAGATGGAGGAAAGCAGAGAGAGGGAGTGCCAGACGGCTTCAGAGAATGGCTTGGCAGATGGTCAACAACAGAAATGGTAAATGACTGTCGAGAACGAAAATTGTGGAGAGGCATGATCACCTACGCCAGCAGGCCCGGTACTTGATGATGATGATGATGATGTATAGGATGCTACTACGTTTGTCAACTATGGAATCCCTTCATATTAAGACATCAGAATGTGTGACAAGTTACAATGTGGTTGCGTCACTCATGGGAACAATCTGATACTTAGTAGGAAAGATACAACAGCCTAATAAAAGTAATACAGGAAGGGAAAATACAAGGTAAAAGAGGGAGAGGCAGACCAAGACTAACGTGGACGAGTAACATCAAAAGATGGACAAGTCAACCTATGACAATCTGCACCATCAAAGCAAGAGACAGAGTGGAATGGCGTTCCATGGTAGACAACCTTCGATGCGGAGACGACACTCAATGATGAGTAGGAAAGATCGTTGGACATAAGAGAGTCTAGAATTTTTGTTCTGTGCTACCTTCGTCTCAAAAGAGCAATAGATAAGACAGTTAAAAAGGTAGGTGGATATAGTGATAGACAGATAGGCAGACATATTAGATAGGGAGATATCATTTAGAAGATTTGTTGCTACTTTGTGTTGATAACCAATGTAGTGCTTTGTTAAAAAAACAAAACAGTTTTGTATCATCATATGTAGTATTTAACATGTCCATGTTTCTGCACCATACATGAATATAAAAAAAAAAGTAAAGTACCCCCGTCACGCCAAGTGGCGTATAGAGATTATGGTGTTAGTGACCATACATTTTACAGACCTTCGGCACATGATTTTTGGGGTAATGTGGTCGGTATTACGCCCGTGCCGCTTCACTTTCCCTGAAAAAAATCAGGTACCCATTAAAGGCTGGGTGAAAATGGAAGCCATCGGTTGGGATCGAACCCTACCTCTTGTCCTTTGTAGTCCAGTTCACTAACCACTGAGCTATCGCGGCTCCCTATACACGAATGTGGAAAAGATATAACATTTTACAATTCGTAGTTTTAGTCCTGATGTTATCTGCCCAATGTTGCAATTTTTAATACTTTGCTTCCCTCAGATTATGTCATGTGACATTCTTTACTATTATGTATTTTTCTGCCATTAAACAAAATATAAAGTTAATGATCTTTTATTTACGTGTTACTTTTACGACATTTTTGAAAGTGCATTTGCTATAGTCTTTTCCTCCATTACTGTTACTTAAAGGTTGACAACAGCTTCTAGAAGCCAATAGACCATTAAGTAAAGCCTTGCGCCTTACCGAGGTAATCCTGCCTGATACCACGGCGTGTTGCGTAGCGCCTCATCATGAATATGGCTTCTGTCTAGACACATCAGCGACTCCAATCTAGAGAAAGAATTTAGAAAGATATTATTTTGTTGTTGTAAGTTACTATATGCCACAGTAAGTAGCTGTTAATTAAACTACAAACATTAATGGTCATGAATGCATGAAATTGCATTAATGAAGGATAATCCCGTCAGGATTTTATTTCTTATGCCACATATATCCATGGCCAGCTCGTTAGGCCAATAATGCAGACTGGTAAATTAACCATAGAGTGGTGCCCAGTCATTCTGGGCTTAGATTTATCTGTATCCTAATCATGTGGTCGTTGAATGTATATATGTTCTGTCCTATACGATGGTTCTTCTACTCTCCTTCATTATTTTTCTTTCAGCGTCGAGCGAGAGAGAGAGAGAGCGAGAGAGAGAGAGAGAGAGAGAGAGAGAGAGAGAGAGAGAGAGAGAGTTTTGTTCTGCTGTGGCCTCTTCTACTGTTATGTGTTTTGTTATTGGTGGTTCTAATATTCTATCAATTCATATTTCGACAATTCATAAACAGCAGAGATAGACTCAGGATGCATCAGAGCTTGTCAAATCATTGGACAGCTACCACCACTACTGTCCAACAAGGAAATAACCCAAGAAGCAAAACGGGCACTCTACAATACAATCTTTATCCGAACGTTGTGCTACCAATGGACCCTAGATGCAAGAACAATAAGAAAAGTAACCTCTACTGAGATGAAACATGTTAGACAAATGACAGGAAACAGCCCGAGGGACAAGATCAGAAATGAAGAAATGAGAAAAAAAACTAGGAATAATTGCCTGCCGTCTATCATTATCTTCATTTTCTGTTTTTCTTTTGCGATGTTCACAATTTCTGTCTTTTGGTATTGATTTGTATGTTGTATAAGGTGTTTTTGATGTTTAAACTAAATAAGTATTCTAGTGTGTCTTCTGTTTTTTTTTTTTCATGTTGACTAGTGCCTGGTCGTCTGTTGATGGTTTATTTTTCGAAACTCAATGATATTAGGATGGTATTATTCATTTTTTTTCACCAACTAAGGCCATTGCCCGGGGTATGTTAACATCACGATCAGCACCAGTCCACCAACGAAGGCCATTGCCCGGGGTATGTTAACATGACGATCAGCAACAGTCCACCAACTAAGGCCATTCCCAGGGGTATGTTAACATCACGATCAGCACCAGTCCACCAACGAAGGCCATTGCCCGGGGTATGTTAACATGACGATCAGCAACAGTCCACCAACTAAGGCCATTGCCCGGGGTATGTTAACATCACGATCAGCACCAGTCCACCAACTAAGGCCATTGCCCGGGGTATGTTAACATCACGATCAGCACCAGTCCACTAACTAAGGCCATTGCCCGGGGTATGTTAACATCACGATCAGCACCAGTCCACCAACTAAGACCATTGCCCGGGGTATGTTAACATCACGATCAGCACCAGTCCACTAACTAAGGCCATTGCCCGGGGTATGTTAACATCACGATCAGCACCAGACAACATCCTCCCCACACATTGACAACACTGACACTCAGAAACAATCACGGAAAGACAGGAATAGAAGACAATAAAGCATACATAACAATATATATATATATATATATATATATATATATATATATATATATATATAACGTATAATGTAGCAGTGTGTACACTATTGATAGGAATATTCTACTTTCCCCTCGACACTGAATTACAATCATCATCAGCGTCATCAAATGCCAAGCCTGCTGGCGTAGGTGATCATGTCTCTCCACAACTTTCGATCTCGACAGTTATTTATCATTTCTGTTGTTGACCTTCTGCGAAGTCATTCTCTTAAGCTGTCTGGTATCATTTTTTGTCTTTGCTTCCCTCTATCTCTTCGTCCCTCAATTTTCCCAGTTGTTACAATATATTCCAGCTGTTCTCTTCTCATGACATGGCCAAAAAATGATGATTGTTTTTTCCTAATATTGGAAATTAGCTCTCTTTTTGCTTTGGTTTCTTTCAGAACGTTTTCATTACTCTTCTTAGCTGTCCATGGTATTCTCAACATAGTTCTGTAAAACCACATTTCTACAGACTCCAGTGATTTTCTTGTCTGTTGTCCTATTGTCCATGATTCACATCCATATGTTAAGACTGGCTCTACATAACATTTAAGAACTCTTTTTCTTGTTTCTATTGTCAAAAATGGATTGCATAGTATCTTCCTCATTTTTTGGAAAGCTGCTTTTGCCTGAGCATTTCTGCATCTCACCTCTTTTGTATATCTTATCTTCCGTCTGAGGTTAACATTGTTCCCAGATATTTACAATCATTTACCTGTTTTAATATTGTTCCACTTGTCTTTATTTTGCACTGAGGTGATGTCTTTTTTTGTTGTTGTTACCATTACTTCTGTCTTTTTGCTATTAAGGCTGAGTCCTTTATTTTTTTTTCTTTCACTATAATATCTAACATTTCTTGTAACTCATTTTCACTTTTAGCGATTAAGACTGTATCATCAGCATACCTTAGATTATTTATATTATGACCTCCAATTGTTATTCTAAGCATGCCCCTTAAGAATCTTAAAATAATCTCACTATACATATTAAACAAATCTGGTGATAGCACACAACCTTGCCTAACACCCTGTTTTATTTGTTGAAACATTCCCAATTGGTTTCCAGTTCTTATGGCCGCTTTTTGTTGCCAGTACATATTCTTTATTATTCTTAGATCGTTGCTGTCTACGTTTATGCTTTCTAAAATTTTGATTATTTCTTGGTGAAAGAAAACTCCATCTTCGGAGGTACTCATATTTTTTCCGTCGATGAGTAATTGACGTTTCAAGCTGGGCCTCGCTGCTGAGACCAGGGATGGTTTCCGCAGAGAGAAATATTAATAAAGATCCAAACTGGTGCAGCCGGGATTTGAACCCATAACCTCTCTGTCTCGAGGCCGGCGTCTTGCCTCAAGACCAACCAGCCCCCCCCCCCCCCACTCCCCCGCCATCCCACAAGCTTTGTTTGATTTCGTGAAAACCATCTCAACCCGCAGGCCTTAGTAAAACTATAGTTGACTGTGGTCGGTTACTAGAGGTACCTCAAACGCGGTGGAATAAGATCTGGCTCACCGATCCTGGTGCAAGCAGTCACTTTCACCGCTAACAAGTGCCTTCACTTTCAGGATAAAATCGAGTCATGTGATACTGCTGGTGAAATCATCATCATCATTGAGTGCCGTTTCCGCATCGAAGGTTGGCTACCATGGAGCGCAATTCCGCTCTGTTTTGCTTTGATGGTGCTGGTTGTCATAGGCAGACATGTCCATCTTGTGATGTTACTCGTCCATGTTAGTCTTGGTCTGCCTCTGCCTCTTTTACCTTGTATGTTCCTTTCCAAGATTACTTTTAGTAGGCCGGAGTGTCTTTTAACATGCCCAAAAATCTCATTTGTCTTGTTCTAGTTGTGTTTTGTAGTTCTCTTTTCATTTCTTGTTGTTTTAAGATGTCATCGTTTGTTTTCTTTTCTTTCCATCCAATTTTTCCCATTTTTCTATTAATCCACATTTCAGAGGATTCAATTTTCTGTTCTGTTTTCTTGTCTACTGGTCATGTTTCTGCACCATATAGGAATATTAAGAAGATATAACATTTTGCTATTTTTAGTTTTAGCCCTGGTGTTATTTGTTTTGATGTTAGTATATTTTTCATGACATTTAATGGTAAAATTATACGGAATGTTTTGTGACTATCACGGGCTCTTAAAATTTGATTGACATGGTGAAAGTCGAATGACTTTCTTATTGTTCCGACATTTGATGGAACCTTCCATCCAGACATGAGCGTGTACATACGTGTAATCAGAATAATTAAAACAATAAATAAATACAAGATTACCAGAACTCTATCATCCCATTGCACAAAACGTTACAGTCTGATATATAAGGCCTTTGAAGCTCTGGATACTTACATTTGACTTTAATATCACATTTATCAAATTGCTTATATTTATTAAACGAAAAATAGATCATCATCATCATGTGCCTTCTCCGCAACGAAGGTTGGCTACCATGGATCGCCATTCTACTCTTTTTCTTGCTTTGATGGTGCAGGCTGTCATAGATTGACTTGTCCAACTTTTGATGTTACTCGTCCATGTTAGTCTTGGCCTGCCTCTGTCTCTTTTACCTTGTATTTTTCCTTCCAATATTACTTTTAGTAGGCTGTTGTGTCTTTTAACATGCCCCAAAAATTTCATTTGTCTTGTCTTAACTGTATTTAGTAGTTCTCTTTTTATTTTCTGTTGTTTTAAAACTTTATCGTTTGTTATCTTTTGTTTCCATCCAATTCTACCTATTCTTCTATAAATCCACATTTCAAAGGCTTCAATTTTCTGTTCTGTTTTCTTGTCTAATGTCCATGTTTCTGCACCATACAGGAATATTGAGAAGACGTAACATTTTGCCATTCTTAGTTTCAGCCCTGCTGATATTTGTTTTGTTGTTAGTATATTTATCATGGCATTAAAATTACTTTTTGCCATACCTATTCTTTTATATAATAGATAGATACAGTAAATCTGTTATGGATTGAAATGGTTTTGCCGATAAAAAGTAAAGAAAAAATATGTTATAATGAAATGAATACCTTTAATAAATGTTTCAGAATTGTACTCACTCTTAAAGGTCACATCATCTTCAAGAGTTTTTTTTCTTTATAATTTTCGAACTGGTTGCTAGATACTTGCCTTTCAGAGACAATGAATTAACGTATGGCAAGAGTTGAAAAACACGCAAGGGAGGACCAGATATCTAATGAAAATCTTTACAATCAGTCAGTATTTGTAGAGTTCGTGTCGGTGAGAGAACAAGTCACTTGGGAGAAGACAAGCTCACTTTCGACAATTACTGAAATGGGGATGCAGTTGATAGTGTTTTTTTTTTAGCTGTGAACAGGCAAATAATTGCAGTGCTGCGGTAAAGCTGGTATCAAAGAGCCAGTAATGGGGTGTAATGTACACTCCTACAAGGTATGGTGATAGCTTTACTAAAAAAAGGAACACAACAAAATACTGACGTTTCGGCCTAATTCCGAAAACGAGAAAAACAAGAAGAAACGGTCAGGCCCAGATAACTATTACTATATCTCGGAGAATATCTAAATAGGTGAGAAAACGGAAAGTTATGTTGATGGGACTAACTAGAACACAGAAAATGGATGATATAAAACAAACATAAAGTAGCATCGGAATAAATTGAGTAGGGAACAGACAAATAATTGCAATGCTGCGGTAAAGATGGTAACAAGAAGTCATTATGTAGTAACATGTATCTGTACATCGCCGTTTGTTGTCGTTTTTCTCGTTTTCTGAATAAGGCATGTAGGCCGAAACGTTAGTATTTTGTTGTGTTTTTTTTCGTAAAGCTGTCACCAAACCTTATAGGAGCGCACCCCCCTAGTGGTTTTTTTTTTAGCTGCAGTAGTGCAGATGTTATTTTCCTCTCTATCAGGAATTCATGAATTCCCTTATAGACCCTCCTAGAATGTTCAGGCTCTTGTGCACTTCAATCTCATCGAAAGTCCCATGATTCTGATCATTTGCGTCTATCCTTTAAACAGAAAGTGATTTTGATGTGCATTTCTCGTTTCAAGCCGAGATAAACCATTTTAGGATCAAGAAAACGATTCGTGTGCTTACTAGACTGTCGATTTCCTTATCCACAAAAATCCTTTAAAAGTTCAAATTCTCAACTGCTCGTACAGTTTCAAGATGAAAATATTCATTTTCCTATTTCAAATAGGTCAGTCCAAGAAGCGGGGAATAGCGTGGAGGCAGTTTTCAAGTGGAGAATCAAAAGAACATGTGGAACTGTCAATCACTGAGCACAGCAGCACATCTTTACTACAAATTTAGCGCCAATACAAATGCTAATTATAATTATAGTAATTGCTAAGTCATAAAATACGAGTCTGGCAAGTCTAACTTTTTAATTACTTAAAAAAATGTGTATCTCCAGACGTTCAAATCAGCATTATAATTTAACATATCGCAGCTTTCTGTGCGCTGCAACTGAAACAAAAAGAATTGCAGTAATAGTGTTGATTGCGATCTATCAAGGAATATTGTTTTGATTATGGAATAATCACTTCTGGATATTGTCTATTACTTGTGTGTGTGTGTGTGTGCGCGCGCGCGCGCGTGTGTGCGTGCGTGTTGCTTCAACATGTCACACACTAAATGATACAGTAAAGGCGTCCAACTTAAACCACTGCACCAACTTGAAGACGCGCGTGCTTTTCTATAGTACAAGACGTTAGTGTCAATACATTCTTGTTTACCATTTTTCGATCTGCAGAGTTCGATCTGTTGTCCAGATTAGATTAGTTCCCTCCCTAACAGCTGTTCTAACACGACTTAGATAACAAGTAAATAATAAATAAAAAAAAAGTAAAGTGTTTTTTCACTAATACACAATTTCCAATGACTATTAGCACATTTTTTAATGAGTGATATGGTCGGTATTACGACAGGCCGCCCTTTTTTCCAGAACAATCTTCGATACTATTTTCAGAGACTGGGTGAACCATCCGTGTTTGTTAGGACACAAAATTGCACCGTATATGGGAATTAGCTTTCTTGCTTGTCTTCGATTGATGATTAAAGGAATACACACTTCATCGTCCGACGTTAAAATGACGTCAAGTGGGCGTGTCTGCATTGTGTTGTGGTTTGCAGTAACAACTGTGATATCTGTACCTTCAGGCCCAAAACATCAAAATTCAGCATATTATTTTTGAGTACCAAGTTGATTTGGGAGACGCGACACCCAGCCTTTAATTTTGTACCGGTTTTTTTTTCTGGGAAAGTAAAGTGGCACGGGCGTAATACCGACCACATTACCCCAAAAATCATGTGCCAAAGGTCTGTAAAAATTTATGGTCACTAACACCATATTCCCTATACGCCACTTGTCGTGACGGGAGTTTTTAAAAATTTTATTTATTTTTTTATTTTTTAACCAGGTTGAATTAATTCTCTTTGCGATCTCTACTCGCTTTGCTAGACTTGACAGGTTAGTCTATTTCTAGAATTTCTTTACACAAAAAAAAGGTTAAAATAAAAGACAGTTCAAAAGAATGTTATTAACTTGTTGAATCTTTATTTATAAAACGACTATTTGAGGGGCTGGTTGCTGTCGAGGCAAGACCCCAGTCCAAGATAGAGAGGTTGTGAGTTCAAGCCCATCTGAAAAAATTTCAGTACTTCCAAAGACGAAGTTATCTGCACATGCGGTGAGGGACACCTGTGCACACGGCTACCAGGGAAAAACGGATTAACACGCAAAATTCAGTTCCTGGTTTCTAGGGACTTCGCCCGACGTGAAAGCTGGCGAACACCCCCCCCCCCAAAAAAAAAAAAAAAAAAAAAAACAACAACAAAAACGAAGAACATGGTTGTTATATTTAAATAAATAAAATGATAAAAACAGCTTCCTCATCTTCTTCTTCCCATAACCCCGAGGGTTGTTGCGACACTACAGATAGACTTCGCCAATCTTCTCCCTATCTTCGGTCATTCTTTGCGACTCCACAGAGTCGAGACCTGTCCATTCTTTGACCTTATTTACCCATCCCTCATTATCTGCCTACCTATCCTTACACAGTCCCTTTCAGAATTGTCTTTGCTGAGCCAAACGATCGACATAAATGGTCAAAATCATTTCATTTGATCTTTCTTACAATATTCACAGTATCATCAGTTACTCCGATTTCTGGGACCAAAATCGCCTCCCAGCAGCAGAGCTGGAAGTTGTCAGCGACCCACAGCTGATAGTTTGCTACTGGATCGGCGAACCAGAACCATCTAGACCTTACTCCACCTCTCCGTGGTGCCTCCAGAAACAGACTAATCTGTCTAGTCTGGCCAAGCTATTAGGGATTGAATAGGGAAGACAACCTGGTACTCAAAAATAGCATGCTGAAGTCGACATGTTTTGGGCCAAAAGGCGCAAATATCACAGTTTTGACTGCAAACCACAACACAACACTCACTTAACGTCCTTTTATGGAGCGAATAATAAAGAAGTCATCATCATCATCATTATCATAATCGAGTGCTGTCTCCGCAACGAAGGTTGGCTACAATTGGAGGGCCATTCTGCCCTGTCTCCTGCTTTGATGGTACAGGTTGTCATAGGCTGGTTTGTCCATCTTTTGATGTTACTCGTCCATGTTATTCTTGGTCTGCCTCTGCCTCTTTTATCTTATATTTTCCCCTCCAGGATTACTTTTAGTAGGCTGTTGTGTCTTTTAACATGGTCCAAAAATCGCATTTGTCTTGTTTGAACTGTGTTTAGTACTTCTCTTTCTAAGAGAGTTCAGCAAATAATCAAACAACACTATGCTATTGTGATGAAACCTTACTTTCTGTGATTCGTTCATCAGGTTGGAAATAGTTGTGAAACTAAATATAGATATACAATATGTCCCACTCGCTACCAAACCTTACTTCAATAATTATAATACCAATTTAGTAGATATTGCTTCACAATTTGAACTTGAGCGCGTTCATTGTGTGAGAAATTAAGTGAAATTGTCTGTGTTGTGCGTTTAAGGCGCTTAATTGTTTCTAAATAATAGGAATGGCAAAAAGTAATTCTAATGTCATGTAAAATATACAAGATCAAAACAAATAACACCAGAGCTAAAACTAAGAATAGCAAAATGTTATATCTTCTCAATATTCCTGTATGGTGCAGAAACATGGGCATTAGACAAGAAAACAGAACAGAAAATTGAAGTCATTGAAATGTGGATTTATAGAAGAGTAGGTAGAGTTGGATGGAAAGAAAAGAAAACAAACGATGGAGTCTTAAAACAACTAAAAATGTAAAGAGAACTGCTAAATAATACAATTCAAACAAGACAAATGAGATTTTTAGGGCATATTAAAAGACACAACAGCCTACTAAACGTAATCTTGGAAGGGAAAATACAAGGTAAAAGAGACAGAGGCAGATCAAGACTAACGTAGACGAGTAACATCAAAAGATGGACAAGTCCGCCTATAACAATCTGCAATATCAAAGCAAGAGACAGAGCGGAAATGCGCTCCATGGTAGCTAACCTTTGTTGTGCAGACGGCACTCAATGATGATGATGAATTGTTTCTATTCTACAGATTATCATGAACCTAAGTTGTGTTGTTCCTTGTCATATTTTGTGCAGTCTTTTTTTTTAAAATTATTCATAGTTTAAATGCTCATCGTTGGTTTCACAGATATATAAGAAGGTAATTTGCCTTTCCTTTTCTTCTTGGTCTGCGCTAGTGGGTGATCGTTTGCTCCACACTTGAAACTACCTGCCAAAGTGGGGACCATCATCATCATCATCATCGTGTGCCTTCTCCGCATCTAAGGTTGGCTACCATGGATCGCCATTCTACTCTTTTTCTTGCTTTGATGGTGCAGGCTGACATAGATTGACTTGTCCATCTTTTGATGTTACTCGTCCATGTTAGTCTTGGTCTGCCTCTGTCTCTTTTACCTTGTATTTTTCCTTCCAATATTACTTTTAGTATGCTGTTGTGTCTTTTAACATGCCCCAAAAATTTCATGTGTCTTGTCTTAATTGTATTTAGTAGTTCTCTTTTTATTTTCAGTTGTTTTAAAACTTCATCGTTTGTTATCTTTTGTTTCCATCCAATTCTACCTATTCTTCTATACATCCACATTTCAAAGGCTTCAATGTTCTGTTCTGTTTTCTTGTCTAATGTCCATGTTTCAGCACCATACAGGAATATTGAGAAGACGTAACATTTTGCCATTCTTAGTTTCAGCCCTGTTGATATTTGTTTTGTTGTTAGTATATTTTTCATGGCATTAAAATTACTTTTTGCCATACCTATTCTTTTGTTTATTTCAGTTTTGCATTTTCCATCATTGGTTATAGTATGTCCCAGGTAGTTGTAGCTCTGGACTGTCTCCAGATGTATTCCCTCAACTGTGATATTTAATTGCATGTCTTGAGAATTTTCTTTGTTTATGATCATAGTTTTAGTCTTTTTGATATTCATTTCTAGTCCATATTTTTTGCTTGTTATGTAGGGACCACAACCAGTTATAACAGCCGACAGCTCCTACAGCTCTATCCGCTACCTGCTCCCGAGGTGTCTTGTATCCTTGATCCGGGTAAGTTGCGGAGTGGGGGCTTAACGTAACCTCCATCTTGCTCAAGAGTGTTCGGAAGACTAGCACAGAGAAGGCATCTCATTTCTCCTCTAAATAGGGAATAAAGAATACCCTTATTGCGCCATAAGTCGAAAAGTTTGTTATTGTTCTTATGTCCTTCGAGCAGCAACATACATGTATATGTGACTATCGATTGGTTAACACAATATTGCAGGGAGCTTTGAGAACAAATAGAAGGAACGACAGACAAATGAAAAAGTTGAAAGATAATATAAAACATGGACCCTGTTGGTTCCGTCGACTTTCAAGTAATATAATAGAAAGAGAGAGAGAGAGAGAGAGAGAGAGCGAGAGAGAAAGACAGAAAGAGAGAGAGAGAGAGAAGGAGAAAGAGAGAGAGAGAGAGAGAGAGAGAGAGAGATGGAGCTTGCGGGTTGTAGGTTACTGAACCCAACAACTGACTGGCTACAGGACGAAAGAAAGAGAGGGAAAGAAAGAGAGGGGGGGGAAGAGAGGGAAATGGAGAGAGGAAAATTAATAAAGAAAGCGATAGAGAGAGCGCGAAGAAAGAGAAAGAGATTGTGGGAGAGCCAAGATAGGAAGAAAGCGAGAGAAAGAAAAGTGAGAGAACTAAGAAAAAGGAGAGTGAGAGAAGAGAGAGATGGAAGAGAAGGTGAGAAATAGAAAGGAAGGGAGATAAAAGGCGAGTGGGAGAGAGAAGGGAGAGAAGGAAAGGCAGAGACGTAGGGAGAAAGAGAGAGAGAGGGAGAGAGAGAGAAAGTGAGAAAGAAAGAGAGAAGTGAAAGAAAATGAGAAAGGAGAGTTAAGATACAGAAGGATAGATAAGGATAGTTATATCTCTGGTTATCTTTGAATCAGTGTCAGAGGCAAAGATTATATAGCTGTAGAGACAATGATCATAAACAATGAGAATGACATCATCTCACTAACAAGTGCTAATGTAAAGAATTCAAGTACGAGCGCTTGTTTAAAAAAACAATATACAAACACTCAGCAATGATGACAAGCAACTCACCTGCACCTCCTCCTAGCCTGTTGTGTTTTGTGGTCCAGTTTTCCCCTCCTGGTTCTCCCAGTGAACCACCTGAATATTCTCAAGTCATAATAATATGGCATCATGGAATACCATTTTTCACAATTTCCGATTTAATTCCGTCCAAAAATCCCTCCTTTAAAATCACAAGTGACTGAAACAGCCATGATGACGTGAGCACGTAAGTAGATCAGATGTCAATACCAATTTTATATTTGTAATTTGTACTTATAACTTTTTCTAGACAGGGAACTGGAATATCACTGAGCCACTAACAGCCAAGTTTGAATTCTGTTGTAACCAAGTTTTAATTGTCTTGTAGCTAAGTTTGAATTGTCTTGTAGCCAAGTTTGAAATTGTCTTGTAGTCAAGTTTGAATTGTATTGTAACCAAGTTTTAATTGTCTTGTAGCCAAGTTTGAATTGTATTGTAACCAAGTTTTAATTGTCTTGTAGCCAAGTTTGAATTGTCTTGTAGCCAAGTTTGAAATTGTCTTGTAGCCAAGTTTGAATTGTGTTTAACCAAGTTTCAATTGTCTTGTAGCCAAGTTTGAATTGTGTTGTAACCAAGTTTTAATTGTCTTGTAGCCAAGTTTGAATTGTCTTGTAGCCAAGTTTGAAATTGTCTTGTAGCCAAGTTTGAATTGTGTTTAACCAAGTTTCAATTGTCTTGTAGCCAAGTTTTAATTGCGTTGTAGCCAAGTTTGAATTGTGTTGTAACCAAGTTTTAATTGCGTTGTAGCCAAGTTTGAATTGTGTTGTAACCAAGTTTTAACTGCGTTGTAGCCATGTTTGAATTGTGTTGTAACCAAGTTTTAATTGTCTTGTAGCCAAGTTTGAATTGTCTTGTAGCCAAGTTCGAATTGTCTTGTAGCCAAGTTTGAATTGTCCTTGTAGCCAAGTTTTAATTGTCTTGTAGCCAAGTTTGAATTGTGTTGTAACCAAGTTTTAACTGCGTTGTAGCCAAGTTTGAATTGTGTTGTAACCAAGTTTTAATTGTCTTGTAGCCAAGTTTGAATTGTGTTTAACCAAGTTTTAATTGCGTTGTAGCCAAGTTTGAATTGTCTTGTAGCCAAGTTTGAATTGTCTTGTAGCCAAGTTCGAATTGTCTTGTAGCCAAGTTTTAATTGTCCTTGTAGCCAAGTTTTAATTGTCTTGTAGCCAAGTTTTAATTGTCTTGTAGCCACGTTTTAATTGTCTCGCTACACAGTTGTAATTGTTATGTAGATATTATATTATCAAAGCGTCAACAATAGACTAACTTTTCGCTGCCTGAAGTATTTCTACAATCACAATACAAATAAGAAACTGTTTTCACATATCTGTAGATGTTGCATAATCACACTATCATTAATGATCTCAGTAAAGTAGGATATATATATATAGGGAATATGGTGTTAGTGACCATAATTTTTACAGACCATCGGCACATGATTTTTGGGGTAATGTGGTTGGTATTACGCACATGTCGCTTTACTTTCCCAGAAAAAAATTCCGGTACCCATTTAAGGCTGGGTGAATAATACAGTACATATTTGAGCATATGTGTATATGTATGTATGTATGTGTGTATGCATGCGTTATGTATGTATATATGTATGTACTTATGCGCTATGTATATATATATATATATATATATGTATGTATGTATGTATGTATGTATGCATGTGTTATCATCCACAAACAAGAGAGAGTAAGGGAGAGGCAAAAAGAAATGAAGTCACAGAGAAATGCAAAAGACGGACGTGCCGGACTTATATCGTAAACTAGCGACATAAAACATCCTCACACGCTGAAGAGATAAACGTTGAAGAAGTGGGAAGAATAAAAAGTGGCAGAGAAAAAGAATTTACAAAATAATAAATACAGACAGTTTGGCAGACAGACAAACATATATACAGACAGGGAGGAGAAAAACAGGCAGGAGAAAAACAGCAAAAATGAAAAACATGCAGGAAACGCTCGGTAAAAATAGAGAGAAATACAGTCTGCCATGGGGAAAAGTTGAGAATTAGAGAGAGAGAGAGAGAGAGAGAGAGAGAGAGAGAGAGAGAGAGACATTTGTAAAAACCTATCTTTCTGCATTTAAGCTTCATAAGATAGACGCGTACAAGATTCAGCACACTATACGTAGAAAGGAGTTCTGCTATTGCCAACTGAAGTACTAACTTTAAATAAAAATACTCATGCATCCATCACTATAAAGCCCACTCTTGCAGAGCTAACGTCACGCGACGAATATTAATTAAATATTCATAACTCTAGGATGATTAATCACCTCGTTACCATTTAGCCCTGGTGGGTGGATTATTTCCCGCTGCTACCGTTTTAACTGTAAATTGATATCTGGTGTCGCCTGAGCATCGGAACTTGACAACAATTAATCTATAACCATTAGAGGGTGTTGTAAAACCAAAAGACCAAATCCTTTAATCCATTAATAGTATAAGCCCCTGATAACACACGATAGCAGGGATACATTTTTTTTATTCCTGATTAATTCAACATCATCATCATCATCATCAGGTACCATATATAATCAAACCTACGTTGGAAAGTGTACGTTAAAGACGGCGGAGATGGATAGGGCACACGCTTCGCACTATCAGACAAGTTCTCATCTGGAGCCCACAGGGAAAGAGGAAGGAGGGAAAATTTAGAAACACGTGGAGACAAGCCTTGAGACTGTGATTGAAAAAATAAACTACACCTGGAGACCAATAGGGAAGACAACAAAGGTCAGGGAGGATTAGGGAGCTCTTGTTGATTGGCCCAATAGAGATTTTTTTAAAAGACTATAAGTGAATAAGGCACAGTTAAGTCCCATTCTTGGTAGCGTTGGTGATCATGTGACTCTAGAACATTCTGTCTCTTTGTTGTAAACGTTCTACCCAACCTTCCTTGTAAGTTATGTGGTGTCTTTTCTGACTCTTTTTCTTTATCTCTTCTTCCTTCACTTTTTTTTCTACAGTGTTCACAATATATTCCAGCAGTTACTCTCTCAATACATGATCAAAAAATGACGATTATTAGCTCTCAATGTTGTAATAAGTTGAAGACACAATAATTACATAGACTTTACTCAGTTGACAAGAACCCAAGAGCATACACTGGGATGGCAAGCTAAAGTCGAAAAAAAAATGCAGATCCAAAATTCAACGCAGGGGAAAAACTATGTGGACACATGTATTCACAAATAGGCCATCAAAAGAAAGAATCAGAAAATGAGGTACGGGTGTTCTAATACAAATGCCAGACAGCAGAAGAATATGGCGGTCAACAGACACGTTAAAAAAAAAAAACTACAGACGACAGACACAAGAGAAAGTTCAACAAACTATAGAGTAGAACTTAATGCAATTCTAGTAGTCATTAAGACGTTTAAAGAACATAAAACAACCGAGAACACTATAGTTTTCTTATATGGCTGCAAGTGTGTTTCACCAGACGCCTTCTAAAGATGACGGCGGAAGTTTCTACCACCTGAACCAGACTACTATCGCCATCACTGCAGGGAGTCCCTGACTTGTGTGGTTTATCTGTAAAGATGAAGAGACTAGCTAAAACAGGAACTCATGAAGAATAATTATATGCATGGATATCAACGGAGGAGCAAAAACATTAATCAAATGAATACAGAAATGTATGGCAGACTAGAGAAACAGTAAATTCCCACAAGGATTTTATATCTCGAATTTAAATAGTGAATAACAGATTACAACCTTCTGAGTGTTATCAGGTATTGCTATGTGAACGTGCAGCTAATTTACATAATGCAAATTATTAAAATAAGAGACGAATCAAAATATGAATACGTGTTGAGCTTTATAAGAAAGGAGAAGGCGTCGGAAATACATCGGTCATGTGCTGAGAATGAATGATGAAAGACTTATCCGTCAGGCATTTTAGTGTAAACATCTGGTAACAGAAAACAATTGAGAATCAAACCAAGAGAATCGCAACACAAAACAATTAATAGGGACGACTCAACCATTGGACTAAGAAACAGTAAACATCTGGTAACAGAAAACAATTGAGAATCAAACCAAGAGAATCGCAACACAAAACAATTAATAGGGACGACTCAACCATTGGACTAAGAAATAGTAAACATCTGGTAACAGAAAACAATTGAGAATCAAACCAAGAGAATCGCAACACAAAACAATTAATAGGGACGACTCAACCATGGGACTAAGAAACAACCAAGAACTAGCAGCAGAAGTCAATCGTATAAAACTATGACTTCCACCTTATATGTTGTCTTCGGCCCGATAGGCAAATGAATGAATGAAATGACTACAACCTCTATCAGAATAAAAACATCAAGTCAGTCTATAGAATCCAGAACATGTTCTTCAAACACAGAAACTGTACAGAGAACTAAGAAATGTATTCCGATCCTAAGATAGACAATTTGTAGAATGATAAAAAGAAAACAAAATAATATATGAGGTTCATATGACGACTTCCAGCTAACAACCAAATCCACAGAGATGGCTCGTTTTTCTATGTAATATGCTGAGCAGAAGAAATTGAATGCCGAAGAAAAGGTAAAAGACGGAACGCCTACTGGGGGGAAAAGTAATCTTCCATCTTTGATTATGTCACGAGATGATGAAATATTGAAAGGTTTGTAAAGAACTGAAAAAAATGTATGAAAAAATACCAAAAAAAGACAACGAAAAAAAAATACTAGACAGCATAATATTATGGCATATGGAAAAGGTAAGATCAGCCGGAAATAAGTAGTCACAAGGCACATATTTGTTTACGCTTATTGGACATGAAACCTAATGATGATGACAATTACAATGTAAATTATTCATGATCGGCTAGATCCGAGCTACTTTCATTATGCTAATTACGTGCTTCATTATTGCAACAAGACAAAGGTTCAGCGATGAAGTTCATGCAAGCGTATTGCTTTAGTTACATTACACAACCCTGCGGTTTCATGTCTTCCTGAAAGGCTATGTCGGTAATAAGCGTTCGTTATTACGAGTTTCATTTCTCGCCAAAAATAACGAGAATTTCCTGGAACAACTGTCAGGATTTTTGTTGAGCTGCTTCTGTTAAAGTTGATTCTGTCAGCACAAAATGACAGACCTAGAAAATACAGAGCAAGACAAACTATGTCGTGCGTAGAGTAACACGGCTTTAATGTATATTCGTTTGGTGCATGTCACGGCTTTAATATATATTCGTTTGGTGCATGTCACGGCTTTAATGTATATTCGTTTGGTGCATGTCACGGCTTTAATATATATTCGTTGGGTGCATGTCACGGCTTTAATGTATATTCGTTTGGTGCATATCACGGCTTTAATTTATGTAATCGTTGAATGTCACGGCGTTAATTTATAATCTTTTAGTGCCTGTCACTACTTGCCTGCTTTACTTTATATCGTTGTGTGTCACAACTTTAATTTATATCGTTGGATGTCACAGCTTTAATGTATATTGTTGTGTGTCATGGCTTTAATTTATATCGTAGTGTGCATGTCAAGGCTTTAATTTATATAATCGTTGCATGTCACGGCTTTAATTTGTAACAGACTAAACTATTGTATAATCATATAGTGATATTTAAGAGTGTAGGTCATCAAAACCATCATCGAGTGCCGTCTCCGCGTCGAAGTTTGGCTACCATGATGGAGTGCCATTCCGCTCTGTCTCTTGCTTTGATATTTGAGGTTGTCATAGGCTGATTTTTCCATCTTTTGATGTTACTCGTCCATATTGATGTTACTGTAGTAGAGTGTAGAACTCGATTTCAATTCTATCAATTCAGCTTAAAATCGAACTAATTTTAAGTTTCGCGAGCCAGATTCACATCGTAAGAACCTACTTCATAATCTAAACATTCACTTCATGATTCGCAGTTAAATGGCGCAATTCACTTCACCAAAAAAAAAAATAAATAAATTTACAACACAATTTAAATATCACATCGTCTAAAAATTGTAGCTATAAACAAAATCAAAACAATTTGGCAGAAATCCCGCAGAAACATAGGCTAACTAGGGTACGTGAGGACGAATTACCTTGTCATGGACAGAAAAAATGTACATACCCATAACACTTTGCAGCACGCGTTGAAAGAACAAGTGGCGATAAGCTCATGTAGAATACAAGAATCACAGGACAATCCAAGAACTCATTTTCGTTATCTATTTACATGTTACTTCCATTAAACAAATAATCCAAGCGTTCGCTTACAAAGGGATAACCAAACTCGATAACTAACAGGAGATAGTCACAATTATACAATATAATATATTAAAATTATTTAATGCGTTAACCAATAAGAGATAGACGCATATATAGATTATATAATATATGCGTTAAATAACAGGAGATTGGCGCACATATAAAATATACTAAATATCATGCGTTAACTAACAGTAGTTAGGCACGCATATAAAATCTACAAAATATCATGCGTTAACTATCAGGAGATAGGCACACATATTACATATACTAAATATCATGCGTTAACTAACAGGAGATAGGTACACATAAAATATACTAAATATCATGCATTAACTAACAGGAGGTAGGCACACATAAAATATACTAAATATCATGCGTTAAGTACTATCAGGAGATAGGCACACATAAAATATACTAAATATCGTGCGTTAACTAACAGGAGATAGGCCCACATATAAAATATACTAAATATCATGCGTTAACTAACAGGAGATAGGCCCACATATAAAATATACTAAATATCATGCGTTAACTAACAGCGTCCCAGAACCTATGAGGTTTGAAAGTTCTAAATACCACAACTAGCTCTCACAACATACCCGATCACACCCGCTAACTTTCAAGCTCGTATGACGACGGCTCTCGCCGTTTGTTCTACTCCCCCGCTCTCTCCCCACTTTTCTTTTCCTCCCAACCCACACGAGGTCTTTACAGGTTAACCTACCACCTGATCGCAGGTTAAGATAACCAAGCAGCGACAACTAACTCAGTCCACAGCTGCGAGATCTGTGAATTTCGCGAATGAAGCAAACGCCAATGATTCTCAAACCTTTTTTTTTTGTGTGAAAACATTTCTTGGTTCCATGAAAAAACAACACAACAAGGTATCAAGCAGTTAAAATACTATTCCTGTATGGTGCAGTTATACGGACAATCTATCTATCTATCTATTGACCTTTCGAGCCGGAGCCGTAGCCGGCCCATAGGGCGTAGACCAAGATACTCCTTCTCCTATCTGAATTTTTGTTCTAGCAGTTTTCTTTTAAAGATATTTTATCAAATCTCGCCATTTGTCTGTTCTGTGCAAGGTGCTCTATCTCATTGAGGGAGCCGAATCCTGCTGCTCTTGCCTACGGACAATAGACAACAAAAAAAAACAGAACAGAAAATTGAAGCCTTTGACATGCGGATTTATAGAAGAATAGAGAGAATTGGATAGAAAGAAAAGAAAACAAATGATGAAATCTTAAAATAACTAAAAATGAAAAGAGTACTACTAAACACAGTTCAAACAAGACAAATAAGATTTTTAAGGCATGTTAAAAGACACAGCAGACAACTAAAAGTAAACTTGGAAGGGAAAATACAAGGTAAAAGAGGCAGAAGTAGACCAAGACTAACATGGACGGGTAACATCAAAATATGGACAACCTATGACAACCTGCAACATTAAAGCAAGAAACAGAGTGGAATGGCGCTCCATGGTAGCCAACCTTCGATGTGGAGACAGCACTCAATAATGATGATGAACTCAACTAGAAGAGAGAAAAGACAAACTACGTTTCCGCAAAAAGCTCTAATCAAACAAACACTACCCATAGGCAAGTACTACTCTAAAACAATACATATAAACAAGAAAGTTGGCAAACAGTGGAACAATTATCTGAAAAAGGTAAAAAAAAAAAGTAAGATTCCCCATCACGCCAAGTAGCGTATAGGGAATATGGTGTTAGTGACCATAAATTTTACAGACCTTCAGCACATGATTTTTGGGGTAATGTGGTCGGTATTACGCCCGTGCCGCTTTATTTTCCCAGAAAAAAATTCCGGTACCCATTAAAGGCTGGGTGAACCTGGAAGCTGTCGATTGGGATCGAACTCTACCCCTTGTCCTTTGTAGTCCAGTTCACTAACCACTGAGCTATCGCGTCAATTCTGAAAAAAGGTGAACTGGCGGAATGATCACATTGTTCTATCGTAGAGTAGTACTTCGTCTATAATATTCATTGTCTTGTACCTGATGAAGGCTTTTGCCGAAACGTCGTAATTTGGCTCGTCTCTCTATTAGTTTAGCTCCTTAATACCATTTCATGTTTATTTTACATGTTCCCTGCTGCTTTAATCGAGGCTCCGAATAGTACTTCATATTTGGTATATTTTATATTTGAGTTATCTTCCTTGGTTCCATTAGGTTGTCCTAATCCCCATATGGAGCCTCGGTGGCTGAGTGGTTTGTGTGCTCGCCTCGGTGGCTGAGTGGTTTGTGTGCTCGGTGGCTGAGTGGTTTGTGTGCTCGCCTCGGTGGCTGAGTGGTTTGTGTGCTCGGTGGCTGAGTGGTTTGTGTGCTCGGTGGCTGAGTGGTTTGTGTGCTCGGTGGCTGAGTGGTTTGTGTGCTCGGTGGCTGAGTGTTTGTGTGCTCGCCTCGGTGGCTGAGTGGTTTGTGTGCTCGCCTCGGTGGCTGAGTGGTTTGTGTGCTCGCTTCCTGACAAGAAGGGTCCGGGTTCGATCCCCAGCAGTGGCGGTTTTTTTCGGATTGGCAAGGCTCCGGGGTTCACCCAGCCTCTAAAAATGGGTACCAGAGATAATTCTGGGAAGTAATGACGGTCTGGCGTGATACTGATAATCAATCAAGTACCAGGCCTTCTGACGTAGGTGATCATGTTTCTCAACAACTTTCTATCTCGACAGTTATTTATCATTTCAGTTGTTGACCTTCTGTCAAGCCATTCTCTTAAGCTGTTTAGTATTTTCTCTCTTTGCTTGCCTCTATCTCTTCGTCCCTCAATTTTCCCAGTTGTAATAATATATTCCAGCTGTTCTCTTCTCATTACATGGCCAAAAAATAATGATTGTTTCTTCCTAATTTTGGAAATTAGCTCTCTTTTTGCTTAGGTCTCTTTCAGAACGTTTTCATTACTCTTCTTAGCTGTTCATGGTATTCTCAACATTCTTCTGTAAAACCAGATGTTTACAGCCTCCAGTGTTTTTCTTGTCTGTTGTCCTATTGTCCATGATTCACATCCATATGTTGAAACTGTTTCTACGTAACATGTAATAACTCTTTTTCTTGTTTCTATTGTCAAAAATGGATTGCATAGTATCTTCCTCATTTTTTGGAAAGCTGTTTTTGTCTGAGCCATTCTGCATCTCACCTCTGTTGTACACCTACCATCTCAGGTTAACATTGTTCCCAGATATTTAAATTCATTTACCTGTTTTAATATTGTTCCACTTGTCTTTATTTTGCACTGAGGTGATGTATTTTTCTTTGTTGTTACCGTTACTTCGTCTTTTTGCTATTAAGGCTCAGTAACATTAGCGTAATCATTTATAGCGTGTCCCAACCTGTAGGCTCACTTGGGCTGCCCGCGATCACATCGACGACTTTCAATAGTAGAAGATGACTAGTAAGGGGTTCAGAAATGCAAATGAATGCATACAAATATGAAGCCGCAGTAGATCCAAAATGTGAGGGAGAATTTGAAAAAAAAAAAAAAAATATTGAGGAAATAAAAATATCGAAACGTCGTTCAAATTTGTGTCGCATGTGAGACCTTAGCGATCAAGCACGTAGGGGGGGGGGGGGGGGGGGACATCTGTCGGGCTAAACCCCAACGTGTGTTTTTCTTAAGTTAAGCCCTTAACTTACGACTGACTCAGGAGGTCGGTAAGGGTTAAATGTTTTATGCTCAGAGAAATACACAGAAAATGGAGATAGATAAACATAAAGTAGTAACGATACATATATACGGGATAAAAAATAAAGAAGTTGAACTTATAGAAGAAATGACAAAAAGGAAAATTAAAATACTAGGAACCCCCCCCCCCCCCCCTACTGTTTATTACATACATGGACCATATATGCGAGCTAGCCAACCCATCAGAGACAGAGGAGATCAACGAGCTTTTATTTGCAGACGACCAGGCACTAATACATGAAACAATAGAAAACCTACAAGAACACTTAAACAAACTCAACAATTCAGGCACAAAGTACAATATGAAAATCAACATAAAAAAACAGAAGCCATGAACGTCGCCAAAAATAAACAGAACATCAACATAACTATAGAAGGCAGACAACTAAAACAAGTAGTGGAATTTAAATGCCTAGGAAGTCTAATGACAAACGATAATTCTCAAACAGCAGAGATATAATCAAGATGCAACAAAGCTTGTCAAATCATCGGACAGTTATCGCCACTATTGTCCAACAAGGAAATAACTCTGGAGGCAAAACGAGCACCATATAAAGCTTTTACCATACAATTTTTTCAATTTTTAAAAAATGTTCCCTCACATTCAGCTTTGCCGCAGCTTCGCATTTTTACGCATTCATTTGCATTTCTTTGCCTTAACCCCCCCCCCCCCCCCCTATACAATACAATCTTCGTCCCAACGTTGTGCTACCAATGCCAGACCTGGACCCTAGATGCGAGAACAATAAGAAAAATAACCTCTACAGAGATGAAATGTGTTAGACGAATGACAGGAAACAGTCTGAGAGATAAGATCAGAAATGAAGAACTGAGAAAAAAGCTAGGTATAGCCCCCCATATAGAATATATAAGGAAACAACAGATAAAATGGTTTGGCCACGTGGCAAGGCAGAAAGAACAAAACAACACAACGGGCAGAGGCGAACAGAAGAGCAAAAGACAGCAAATTATATCTCCCCTCGACGCTGAAAGGCAGATGAGGAAGGAAAGAGGAAGAAGAAGAAGAAGAAGACAAGTTCCGTTGTAAAAAACACTGTTTTCTTCTAACAATATAGCCCCTCTTTCATTAAATATAACAGGACAACAGGTGATAATACTTTCGGCAAGACTAGAGGTTCTAAAAACTGTTGCTACCACTTCTCTGACGAAATCAGTCTTTAGATTCGTCTATGCACGTTCTCGCGGGTGTGTGGATTTTAGATTACGGTGAATTACTTAGGTTACGGTGAATTACTTAGATTACGGTGAATTACCATAGAATTGGGGCGGAAGATATGAAATTCTCATTCGGTTACGAAACATTCTCACGCTGACTGAATATTCTAGCGCTTGTGGGTGGGTGCAATGGAATTTCACCTCACAATACTGTAATCATTAAAATGAAAATCAACCTAAAGAGAAACAAACACAAGACTATTTCATCAACAATACCGCTAGATATAACAGCTTTAAATCAAAAAGATTTTCAAGATATATACTTATATAATACAAAGTAAGGAACGCATACCACAAGCTGCTAGAAAAAGTGATTGAGCAATACAGAAGACAAAATCCTGATGAAAAAATAACAACTAAATGGCGATGCATAAAGAAAAGCATACAAGAAACTTGCGACATCTTACCCTCCCCCCCCCCCCAAAAAAAAAAAAAAAAAAAAGAAAACAAAAATGGATAACTAACACCATTATTAGAAAAAAATGGAAGAAAGGAGACAAGCAAATAACACTGCCCAATACAACAAGAAAGATAATGAAATACGCAAAATGTGCAAAAAGCAAAAGAAGACTGGCTCAGCCAAAGATGTCCTGAAATCGAAACTATAGAAAGTAAACAAGATTTAAGAGGGATGCACACAGAAATAATTGGCTCCCTATATAGTAGCACAGGGAGTCAATTCTTTGACATTCTCGTTTTACTAACACAGATTTGTATGCTTGCAAACCTTTGTTATTGTCTTTTTTAACGTTTGTCTATATCTGCGCGCGCGCGCACGCACACACACGTACACACACATATGCGATGGCCTGCGACCCCTTGCTGGTCGTTGAGTTTAGCTCTCAGGTAGCACAACCTTGGACCACATTGGGACACAAAGTAATATTGGTGCCCTCTTAACCTTTCCATTATCAGTTACTCATTTGAACACTCAATATTAATAGTAAAGCTGTATCCAATCTTTAGTAATAGAGAATCCTTATTCAGAGATATAACTTGTAACACTTAGTAATATCAGCGAAACCTTTGCCAGCTAGGCTTTTAAACGTTAATTATTTCAGTGCCCCCATTTCACCGCTCAGTAATATCAACACCACAAGTACACTGTACGTGACATCTCGTGCACTTTGCTTGATTGCGTTTACCTGTTGACTAAAGGATTACACCTCTTCATCATCCGCCCTTAAAATGACGTTAAGTGGGTGTCTCTGCGTTGTGTTGTAGTTTGCAGTATAACTGCGATATTTGTGCCTTTCGGCCAAACACATCCGACCTCAGCATGACATTTTTGAGTACCGGGTTGTCTTCCCTCTTCGATCCCTAATCGCCTGGCCAGACTAGACAGGTTAGTCTGTTACTAGAGGCACCGCAGAGTGGTGGAGCAGGGGCTTGATTGTTCTGGTTCATCGATCCTAGCGCTAGCCATCAGCTGTGGGTCACTGACAACTTCCAGCTCTAGTGCTGTGAGGCGCGCCTTCGCCTCCTTCGTGCACTATGAAAACCACTGAGACAGACTGAAACAGCTAAACAAAGTGTGCTACGCAATGTCTTTAATATTGGTTTGGATTGATTGTTCGCCCATAAGGAATGGAAAAGTAATGAAATAGCTAGAAATTGTATCCGAGTTGAGGCGAGGGATTGTAGACTGGCCCTAGGGTATTAGGAGACTAGAGGCGGTATTTATTTATTTATGGGGGCACTGAGATATTTATTAGGTATATTTATTGAAAATCAGCAATTCGGACTAAGCAAAAATATCAACACACTAAAGTAAGGTTTCCCCAGGACTCATGGAGGAGAAATGTGAATTATTTGTAAATCTTATATTCATTGGTGACATTATCAAAGGGTTAAGGCATAAAAATGCGAAGCTGCAGTAAAGCTGAATGTGAGGAAAAATTAAAAAATAGAAAAAAAATGGTATGTAAGAAGCTTTATTTGACATTATCAAAGACGGAGGCTAGGAAAGATAAGGAGGAGAAGAAGAAGATTCAGAGAAAGAAGATGAACACGAAGCAGAATGTGAAGATTGAGTAAGTGAAAGGCCGTGCAAGGAAAAGAAGATTTAAAAAAAAAGTAGACGGACAAAGATGAACACGCAGATGGACAAAAAAAACTAGATGGACAAAAAAATGAACAAGCAGATGGACAAAAAAACTAGACGGACAAAAAATGAACAAGCAGATGGGCAACAAAACTAGACGGACAAAAAATGAACAAGCAGATGGGCAACAAAACTAGACGGACAAAAAATGAACAAGCAGATGGGCAACAAAACTAGACGGACAAAAAATGAACAAGCAGATGGACAAAAAAACTAGACGGACCAAAAAAATGAACAAGCAGATGGACAAAAAAGTAGACGGAAAAATAAAAAAGTAGACGGATAAGGTTGAACAAGTAGATTTGAAAAAATATGAGAAAAGATGGACGGAAACGAATAACAAAGATAACAAGGCAGGGATGAAATAACAGATGGAAAAAGTTGATAAAAGGTATATGGAGAAGAATGACAAAAATAGACGACCAGGATAAAATATTAGACGGAAAAGGAAGAAAACATAGATGAATGAGGATGCATTTAGGGTGGTAAGTAGTTAGACAACGAAGAAAAAAAGTAGATAAGGATGCAGAGGAGTCAGTAGAAAAAGATAGGTTAGAAAAATAATGCTAAAATTTGTGGGTACAGTGTTACTTTCCCTCTAGATTCCTACTCGATTGGTCGAACTGCTGAAGTTGTTACTATGGGAAGGTAAGGTGGGATTTTTATTATATCTTAGTTGCTAATTCTGACGCAAGTTGTGAGTCACAGACAGCATTCCGGCCTGGTACTGTTAGGCGTCTTGGCCACAAATTTTATTGCTAATTCTGACGCAAGTTGTGAGTCACTGACCACATTCCGGCCAGGTACTGTTAGGCGTCTCGGCCACAAGTTTTATTGCTAATTCTGACGCAAGTTGTGAGTCAATGACAACATTCCGGCCAGGTGCTATTAGGCGTCTCGGCCACAAGTTTTATTGCTAATTCTGACGCAAGTTGTGAGTCACCGACCACATTCCGGCCAGGTGCTATTAGGCGTCTCGGCCACAAGTTTTATTGCTAATTCTGACGCAAGTTGTGAGTCACCGACCACATTCCGGCCAGGTGCTGTTAGGCGCCTTGGCCACAAGTTTTATTGCTAATTCTGACGCAAGTTGTGAGTCACCGACCACATTCCGGCCAGGTGCTGTTAGGCGCCTTGGCCACAAGTTTTATTGCTAATTCTGACGCAAGTTGTGAGTCACCGACCACATTCCGGCCAGGTACTGTTAGGCGCCTTGGCCACAAGTTTTATTGCTAATTCTGACGCAAGTTGTGAGTCACTGACAACATTCCGGCCAGGTGCTGTTAGGCGTCTTGGCCACACGTTTTATTGCTAATTCTGACGCAAGTTGTGAGTCACTGACCACATTCCGGCCAGGTGCTGTTAGGCGCCTTGGCCACAAGTTTTATTGCTAATTCTGCGCAAGTTGTGAGTCACTGACAACATTCCGGTTAGGTACTGTTAGGCGTCTTGGCCACAAGTTTTATTGCTAATTCTGACGCAAGTTGTGAGTCACTGACCATATTCCGGCCAGGTGCTATTGGGCGTCTTGGCCACAAGTTTTATTGCTAATTCTGACGCAAGTTGTGAGTCACTGACCACATTCCGGCCAGGTGCTATTGGGCGTCTTGGCCACAAGTTTTATTGCTTATTCTGACGCAAGTTGTGAGTCACTGACCACATTCCGGCCAGGTACTGTTAGGCGTCTCGGCAACAAGTTTTATTGCTAATTCTGACGCAAGTTGTGAGTCACTGACCACATTCCGGCCAGGTGCTGTTAGGCGTCTCGGCCACAAGTTTTATTGCTAATTCTGACGCAAGTTGTGAGTCACTGACCACATTCCGGCCAGGTGCTATTGGGCGTCTTGGCCACAAGTTTTATTGCTTATTCTGACGCAAGTTGTGAGTCACTGACCACATTTCGGCCAGGTACTGTTAGGCGTCTCGGCAACAAGTTTTATTGCTAATTCTGACGCAAGTTGTGAGTCACTGACCACATTCCGGCCAGGTGCTGTTAGGCGTCTTGGCCACAAGTTTTATTGCTAATTCTGACGCAAGTTGTGAGTCACTGACCACATTCCAGCCAGGTGCTGTAAGCGTCTTGGCCACAAGCTTTAATTTCGGCGGTCATGATGGTTAGCACTAACTATAAACAAGTCTTCTAATTGTAAGCACACACAACAACGGACCTGGGAAAAGGGGGGGGGGTGATAAAACTAGAGAGAGAGAGAGAGAGATAGATAGAGAGAGAGAGAGAGAGAAGGATTTAGAAGAAACAGGGCGTCATGGGGAAAGCGAACTATTGTGATCAGATTTCAATAGTCGTGACAAAGCATGGCCTATTTTGCTTCATGTGGACAAAGACATTTTGAGAGTTTGGGACAAACGTTACAATCTTCTCCTAGTGAAGTGTATAATCGTACATAACGCTTTCTCACGGTCGCGCGACACTACAACACTAGCTTTGGTAATCTTCCAGTTCAAAAGTTTCCAGTATTTCAAAAATGTGGTCTATGATGAGGATGGTGGCTGGATCAGACTTTACACTTGTAAAGTGACATCTGAATCGTAGACTTAAACACAAGGAGGAAACAACGTCACAGATGACAATCAATAACAAATGCGTTAGCAAAATGACAACAATAAATGTATAGAAGAAAATTGAGAATAAATGAGAACATATTTGCCACGAGTGTATTTAAGATAAACAATTATATAATTGCAGACCACTTGGAAGTTAGTTCAGGTGTAAGACAAAGGTGCGTACTATCCCCCCTACTGTTTATTACATACATTTACTACATATGGAAGTTAGCCATTAAAATATACTAAAATGAAAACAAATAACACCAGGCTAAAACTAAGAATAGCAAAGTGTTATTTGTATATTATCAACATTCCCGTATGGTGCAGAAACAATGACATTAGACAAGAAAATAGAACAGAAAATTAAAGCCTCTGAAATGTGGATTTATAGAAGAATAAGAAGAATTGGATGGAAAAGTAAAGAAAACGAAAGGTGACGTCTTAAAACAACTAAACATGAAAATAGAACTACTAAACACAATTCAAACAAGACAAATGAAATTTTTGGGAACATTTTAAAAGACACAACAGCCTACTAAAAGTAATATTGGAAGGAAAAATACAAGGTAAAAGAGGTAGAGGCAGACCAAGACTAACATGGACGAGTAACATCAAAAGATGGACGAGTCAGCCTTTGACATCCTAAACTATCAAAGCAAGAGACAACAGAATGGCGATCTATTATAGCAAACCTTCGATGCTGAGACGGCACTTAATGATGATGATGACTAAGACAGTACGACAGAGTAATTAGGCCTTACATTAATTGTAGTAAATAGTAATCAAGGTAATAAAATAAGAAAAATAGTTACTCAAATTTTACAAATGAAAGTCGATTCTGTGGCCTTTTAGTAACTGAGCTTAGAGCGGTCAGTTAACCACAGCTGATTGATTACGTCAGGACCGACGAAGAAAGGGACTGGTCAAGACCTTACCTATGCCAGTGTTGCGCTGAAAGAAGGAGACATCACAGTTCTGCAGCTGAGGTGCGGTATTTCAGAGGAATGCCTCGATTTCCACGGATAGCAAAAATGACTCACGAAGAATGTTCAAAATGAGGTGGATAAACCAGAAATATCATGGGAACAATAAGGAAGAGACAATCCACATTTATTGGGCATGTGATGCAAAAAGAAGGCACAAGAATACTATAATAACAGGCAGAATGAATGGAAAGAAGAGCAGAGAAAAACAAGAGGGAAAATATGAACATATTATCCAAAATGGCATAATAACAGATTATCGATTGAAATTAAGATATACAGAAGGACCAAGCGATGTTGAGAAAGATGATCGCCTCCAACAACCGGCATGCCACCTGATAATGATGCTCATCATCATCATCATCATCATTATCATCATCATCATCGAGTGCCGTCTCCGCAACGAAGGTTGGCTACCATGGAGCGCCATTCTGCTCTGTCTCTTGCTTTGATGGTACAGGTTGTCATAGGCTGATTTGTCCATCTTTTGATGTTACTCGTCCATGTTAGTCTTGGTCTGCTTCTGCCTTTTTTACCTTGTATTTTCCCCTCCAGGATTTCTTTTAGTAGCCTGTTGTGTCTTTTAACATGGCCCATTCATTGCTTTTGTCTTGTTTGAATTGTGCTTAGTAGTTATCTTTTCATTTTTAGTTGTTTTAAGACTTCATCGTTTGTTTTCTTTTCCTTCCATCCAATTCTACCTATTCTTCTATATATCCACATTTCAAAGACTTCAATTCTCTGTTCTGTTTTCTTGTCTAATGTCCATGTTTCTCCACCATATAGGAATATTGAGAAGATATAACATTTTGCTATTCTTAGTTTTAGCCCTGGTGTTATTTGTTTTGATGTTAGTATGTTCTTCATGGCATTAAAATTACTTTTTGCCATTCCTATTCTTTTGTTTATTTCAGTTGTACATTTTCCATCACTGGTTATAGTATGTCCAAGGTAGTTATAGTTCTGAACTGTCTCCAGGTCTATCCCTTCAATTTTGATATCCACTTGTGAGTTTTGAGTATTTTCTTTGTTTATGATCATAGTTTTAGTCTTTTTGATATTCGTATCTAGTCCATATTTGTTATAATGATACTAGAAACTACAAAACAAGGCATCTGCGTCCAATTAACGTCCTTTTGAGGGCTGATGACGAAGATGATTGATTCATTCCATTAATTATCATCAGATGAACATTAGAAATAAAATAGAAGTCTGTGGTTTATGGAGTTGACGATGTTATTGCTTTTCTTGTATCTTTTATTTCTGACGTTATTTTTAAACGTCCACAAATGATCAAACAAACACATTCCAGCCGACGCGAGTATTCTGCATTTCAAGGGTCCGCAGAAATTAATAGAGTCAGCTTGTAAATCCAACAAAGAGCGACCCCAAACAATGGAGAACGTTGAGTTTGTAGAGACGGTTTGTTTAGAACTCGAACAAGAAGCGTGGTCACTGAATCCATTCCGATTGATCCTGTGGTTATAAAGGCTTTACTGATTAAAGGATTTTACGCTTAAAGTTAAAGGAAACCCGCTAATCTTGAATAGGGTAGAGGCAAATAATTGTAGTGCTGCGGTAAAGCTGGTAGCAGGGAGGAAGTGGTGGGGTGCAATAAACACTCCCGCAGAGTATGGTAATAGCTGTATAGAAAGGATAAAACAAAATATTAACGTTTCGGCCTACATGCGGCCTTCTTCAGAAAACACAAACGAACAAGGAACTAAAGATATACTCTACTTCATGTTCTGGAGTAACTAAAACTAATATGTCGAAGAGAAAGAAAATGAGAAGCAAATACGTAAGGAAATATACTATATTACATATATAGAACGGGAGCCGCGATAGCTCAGTGGTTAGTGAACTGGACTACAAAGGACAAGATGTAGGGTTCGATCCCAACCGACCGATGGCTTCCGGGTTCACCCAGCCTTTAATGGGTACCAGATTATTTTCTGGGAAAGTAAAGCGGCATGGGCGTAAAATATCGACCACATTACCGCAAGAATCATGTGCCGAAGGTCTGTAAAATGTATGGTCACTAACACCATATTCTCTATACACCACTTGGCGTGACGGGGGCTCTTTACAATTTTTACTTACATATATAGGAAGATGAATTTAAAAATGAAACACTTGTTTGAAAAACCGCACGTGACCGCTTGACTGAAAGTCAAACGCGGAATGAACCTTCAACCACCTTGCAGTAGGTAAGTGCACGGAAAGTCAAGTAGACGAAGAAACAGTGAACACATTGTTGACGATCGTTTAATAATAAGAAGTGAACTCTCTAGGCTGATCACGCCCAGTGATTGCTTTTATTTTCCGCTGTCACGTGGTTTTACTAAAAAAATGTCAATTTTTGCCGGATAAAAAAAAAAAAACACGATTGCTTTGATTTTAATTTTGGTCAGTCAATAAATCGTGACCTGTAATCTGACATCGATAGCATGGGATACCAGTCGTTTGACCGTGTTTCGTGATGACTGTGTTTTATGATGACTGGCTGTGTTTTGTGATGACTGGCTGTATTTTGTGATGACTGGCTGTATTTTGTGATGACTGACTGTGTTTTGTGATGGCTGACTGTGTTTTGTGATGACTGACTGTATTTTATGACGACTGACTGTTTTGTGATGACTGACTGCATTTTATGATGGCTGACTGTATTTTGTGATGACTTTCTGTATTTTGTGATGACTGACTGTGTTTTGTGATGACTGACTATTTCGCGATGACTGACTGTATTTCGTGATGACTGACTATGTTTCCAATGTAAATAACAAAGATATTATAATTATGAAATTGACGGCAATAATTGAAGGAACTATTTTTCATAGCGTAAAATGTCTTTTTGATGTCGCAAGTTATCAGGCTAAAGGTCAACCCTAAAGTTCAATTTCACGCCCTGGACTTCTCAATTTTCAAATGCACCGTTTGCCACCGATCACAACTAAGACACATTAATGGTGCATAAGCTTCGTTTTTCACTCATACTCCTTTCGAGAAAAACACAACGCATAGGACACACCATTTTGTCCTGCTTCTCATCCATGTCCTTCCAGATCTGACATATTGTGTGATACCCATGGCTAAACGTCACTGTTGTTGGTTCAGCATGGAGTATCTTTCGGTTTCTATCTTCCCGGATCACAGCAGCAGAGCTGGAAGTTGTCAGCGACCCACAGCTGATGGCTTGTGCCATGATCGGTGAACCAGACCCATCCAGACCCTGCTCCACCTCTCCATGGTGCCTCCAGTAACAGACTAACCTGTCTAGTCTGGCCATCGATTAGGGTCGAAGAGGAAAGACAAACCGGCACTCAAAAATAATATGCTGAAGTCGAATGTGTTGGGCTGAAAGCTGCATATATCACAGTTTCACTGCAAATCACAACACAACGCAGACATCACACTTAACATCATTTTAAGGGCGGATGACGAAGATGTGTGCCCCTTTAATCATCGGGCGAACGCAAACAAGCAGTATATTCTCATACTGCTGTCTAGAGCCCAAAAGAACACCTGCAGGGAAGTTTCCATCGTTCACCGTGAGTACAGTCCCGTTGTAAGTCAATCCCCCTTCTCCATTTAATGGTGAATCAACGTTTACTGAACGTAAACTGCACATTTGAAAGGAGCAAGCGATCGATTGTACGCCGGAGGAAAGAAGAGGTTTAAAGAAAAAAGTTCCACACAGCAGAACTAGCATCGATGTCTTGATACTTAGAGAGAAACATCTCTAGCGATCGTTCCTTCTGGTGTAGCACAAGAGCTGGGAATATTCTAAGATGTTATTGAGAAAAGGAACAAAGGACGCTGGCTAGAACCGATCGTTCCGCAAATCTGCAACGCCAGTTTCCTGAACGATCAATACGCCCGTGTCTTAAGTGCCGAAGAAGCATTTGATCTAGGATTGGTCTAATTATCAGCGACCTCTGAGCAAATTTTAGCAGTGAATGGTGACACTGTGGTGGTTTACTGACTTCGTTGGGCTAACAACAGCCATCGATTGAGAGGTGGGCAGAGAAAACACATCAGTGAGCTTAACAAGAAATGCTGAAAGAAAGAAAGACAGACAGACAGACAGACAGACTGGCAGGCAGGCAGACATACAGTTAGAGAGACAGACAGACATTAAGAAACACAGGCAGACAGAGGGATGGATGAATGGATGAATAGATAGATAGACAGGGGTAGTTAGATAGACAAACAGACAGACAAGCAGGCAGACGGACGGACGGACACACAGACAGGCAGGAAGGCAGGCATCTAATATTTTTATGACAATCGGCCAATTTTTTGGGTAATGTGGTCAGCACAACACCAGACCCATTTCATTTTCGTCCAGGTCTGGGCTAATCGAGAAGTCTGTTGGTCGAATGTAAGTGTGCGACCTTTTGTCTACAACAGACCACTAACTACTCCACCACAACAACCTCTCCCTTTAGCGCAGAAATAACAACCTTTAACGTTTCTGCTAAGAGCACAACCTTTTCGTTAACAACACAACTGTTCTGTTATCAACACAACTGTTCCGCTATCAACACAACTGTTCCGCTATCAACACAGCTGTTTCGCTATCAACACAACTGTTCCGCTATCAATACAACTGTTCGGCTATCAACACAACTGTTCCGCTATCAACACAACTGTTCGGCTATCAACACAACTGTTCCGCTATCAACACAACTGTTCCGCTAACAACACAACTTTACCCATTCCAAAATGTCACTTCCTGCTGGCAATAATAATTTTCCATACTGTTGATATCATTATTAACTTCCAAGAAAGTGCAGTGGTTCAAAAGAAACAGTGGACAGACCTTGTTTTCAGAATATCTCAAACAGCCAACCTAGGGGTGAATCATCACTAGAATCCACAAGTCAAGAGAACAAGGTGAAAACCAAATATGAAGACCAAAAGAGACAGCGAAGACTCGTCGATTGAGAACTGAAAGATAACGTATTCACGTGGGGCGGTTTTGAAAGGCTGGCTCAAGGAAGATTTTAGTGGTGATCTCTTGTGGTGATCTCTTGTGGTGATCTCTTGTGGTGGTCTCATGTTTCAGAGAGCGTAAGATGACTGGAGACAAATAGTAATAAAAAAAAGTAAAGACCCCCTGTCACGCCAAGTGGCGTATAGGGATTTGGTGTGGTGACCATAAATTTTACAGACCTTCAGCACATGATTTTTGGGTAATGTGGCGGTATTACGCCCGTGCTGCTTTACTTTTGAAAAAAATCCGGTACCCATTTAAGGCTGGTGAACCCGGACCCGTCGGTTGGATCGAACCCTACCCCTTGTCCTTTGTAGTCCAGTTCACTAACCACTGAGCTATCGCGGCTCTCGACAAATAAATAATCAATGAATATTGTTATGGAGGGAAACTTCCGAAGCGATAGATCAGCGAATCATTTCAGAGAAGGAGAGAATCATTACAACACTCGAAAAAAAATCACAAATAATGAACAACAGAAAAAAAAAAAAATACAAGAACAATAGATGGTCAGAAGCAGGATCGAACCCGTACTTCTCAGAACAGCGCTTGCCACGAGAACCAAACGCTAGATCACACAGCTACCTAAAAAGATAACTATAATTGGTGATCTCATTCACGCATGTGTACTCATGACTATAGCATAGTAAAAAAGTAAGTACCCCCCGTCACGCCAAGTGGCGTATAGGGAAATATGGTGTTAGTGACCCTATATTTTACAGACCTCAGCACATGATTTTGGGTAATGTGGTCGTATTACGCCCGTGCTGCTTTTACTTTCCCAGAAAAAATCCGGTACCCATTAAGGCTGGTGAACCCGGAGCCGTCGTTGGGATCGAACCCTACCCCTTGTCCGTAGTAGTCCAGTTCACTAACCACTGAGCTATCGCGGCTCCTACTAATTTTTAGAATTAGTAAAACCCAGGTGTCCTCGCCAGGATTACGAACCCGGCTGTTGCCGTGGTAAGCCACGCCTATCGATTGCGCTACGGACACCCACTATAGCATAGTGGTTACGAAAATACAGATATACAATTGAATCCCCAGTTGTGTTCGTGTGTTGAAAACCTCTTCCCCTGAAATGATTCGCTCATCAATCGCCTCGGAAGTTTCCCTCTATAATAATATTCATTTATTATTTGTCTCGGCTATACCACTGGAACGGGCGTAATGCCGACCACACTACCCCAAAAATCATGTGCCGAAGGTCTGTAAAATTTATGGTCACTAACACCATATTCCCTAAGCGCCACTTGGCGAGACAGGGGTACTTTAGTAGTAGTAGTAGTACACCACTGGAAACTACTATTCGTGCTGTTTCGTCCTATAACTGTTTGTCTGGAACGATTGTATTCAGCCCTACGGGAGGTACATGTCTTAATAGGAAAATACAGATAAAGACGACTGTATTGGTGGACCATACCATTTCTTTCTAAACAGCATGTCATATTCAATTTACTTGCAGCATTTTCTCATTTTATTGTGAGACGTTTTCTCTTGATTGGTGCACCCTTTTTCATTATTGAACATGAACTTCTAGTTCTCTCCTTGGTGATACACGTTGTCAAAGGTTCTCCTGTCTATCCTTTGATATTGCCATTTCACTTTAGTTTTTTTAAAATTTTTTCTGCAACTACTTCGTTTATCCTGTATTTTTCCCTCCAAGTTGATTTTCTTGTTTATTGCTTTTCTATGCATAAAAAAAATATTTATTTGCTTTGCTCGAATTTTGCTAATCAGTTCATTCTTTTCTCTTCAACTGTTTTAAAACTTCATTATTAGTTCCCTCCTATCTCCACCCAATTATTCATATTCTTTTTATAAGTATCATAAATTCAAGGACTTCGATTTGTAATCTTGATTGTTGATACCATTTCCTTTTTTTAAAAATATCCTTTTCTCTCATTACTGATGAATATCTTCTTCTTATTATTAAAAAAAAAAAGTAAAGATCCCCCGTCACGCCAAGTGGCTTATAGGGAATATGGTGTTAGTGACCCCGTCACGCCAAGTGGCTTATAGGGAATATGGTGTTAGTGACCCCGTCACGCCAAGTGGCTTATAGGAATATGGTGTTAGTGACCCCGTCACGCCAAGTGGCTTATAGGGAATATGGTGTTAGTGACCCCGTCACGCCAAGTGGCTTATAGGGAATATGGTGTTAGTGACCCCGTCACGCCAAGTGGCTTATAGGGAATATGGTGTTAGTGACCCCGTCACGCCAAGTGGCTTATAGGGAATATGGTGTTAGTGACCCCGTCACGCCAAGTGGCTTATAGGGAATATGGTGTTAGTGACCCCGTCACGCCAAGTGGCTTATAGGGAATATGGTGTTAGTGACCCCGTCACGCCAAGTGGCTTATAGGGAATATGGTGTTAGTGACCCCGTCACGCCAAGTGGCTTATAGGGAATATGGTGTTAGTGACCCCGTCACGCCAAGTGGCTTATAGGGAATATGGTGTTAGTGACCCCGTCACGCCAAGTGGCTTATAGGGAATATGGTGTTAGTGACCATTCATTTTAGAGACCTTCGGCACATGATTTTTGGGGTAATGTGTTCTTCCTCTTGTGCTTGTTCTTATTCTTGTTCTACTTCTTCTTCATAACCCCAGTGATCGTTCTTCGCACCACTGACAGAATACGTCATTTGTCATGATTTCTCTTAATCTTAAGTAATTATTTGAGACTACAAAGTCGAGACCCGTTATATCTTCGATGTTACCGTCCTATCTCTTTCTCTGTCTATCTTTTCTTCTTCCCCTTTCACCGTTTCCCGCAGAATGGAGTTTGCCACGCATGATGATCGAGATATGTCCCCAACTAATTCATTCTGCGCTCCTACACATCTGTCAAAAGATCATCAAGTACTCCGATTGTTTTGTTGTGTCCGTTAACAAACGTTTCAATGTGCGATACGATCTAAGTAAGAGATGCCAGCAATTTACGATAACATTTCATCTTTTTAGCTAGTATCTATTACTGACATCACTTTCCAATTACTCGCACAACGTTCTCTGCGATTTTCAAGTTAATTTACAAATATTTCATATACCTTTGACATAATAAGAGACGCCAATTAAAATGTAGTATTTTTGATGTCGCAAATTATCAGGCTAAAGGTCAACCCTAAAGTTCAATCTCACGCCCTGGACTTCTCAATTTTCAAATGCACCGTTTGCCACCGATCACAACTAAGACACATTAACGGTACATGTGCTCCTTTCGAGAAAAACTCAACGCATAGGACACCCCATTTTGTCCTGCTTCTCTTCCATATCCACCCAGATCTGACATATATGGGTGATACCCATGGCTAAACGTCACTGTTGTTGGTTCAGCATGGAGTATCTTTCGGTTTCTATCTTCCCGGATCACAGCAGCAGAGCTGGAAGTTGTCAGCGACCGACAGCCGATGGCTTGTGCCATGATCGGTGAACCAGACCCATTCAGACCCTGCTCCACCTCTATATGGTGCCTGCAGTAACAGACTAACCTGTCTAGTCTGGCCAAGCGAGTAAGGATCGAAGAGGAAAGACAACCCGGTACTCAAAAATAAAATGCTGAAGTCGGATGTGTTGGGCCGAAAGCACAAATATCACAGTTACACTGCAAACAACAACAACACAACGTTGACGCGCACACTTAACGTCCTTTTAAAGCGGATGACATCGATGTGTCAGAAGCACCTATTCCGACTGTTTCAGAATCACTGTTTAATTTTTTTTTTAATGTAGCCCTATGTTTAAAAAAAAAATCTCCCCAGACCACAAAAGCTGAAAGTTTAAATATGAATAAAAGAGTACACCGGGGGCACCGGCATTCAAATGGTCGCGGTTCATAATGTCTCTAGCTAGTACGACTTAAGCCGTGACCTTTAACCCAGAAATAGAGCCAGACGTGAAGCTAATGCAGGTTGACTGACAACCAGCGCCAAACTATAAAGGTGACGCGCCTACTCCACGTCGATTTTTTTTTTTTAAAGCCGCTATAGACGACAGCTTAGGTAAGATAGGCTATAACTATCTACATCTTACTTGCTGGCGTAGGTGATCACGACTCTCATACAATTTTCTCTCTGCAACTGCTTAACAACTCCGTTGTTGACGTCCAATCATACAATTAATAAAAACATGTGCTTGCGGGAAAGAACATTTTCAAGAGTTTTACTCTTCATCATCCGCCTTAAAAGGACGTTAAGCGGGCATAGATTGATTGTGTGGTGGTTTGTATCTAGTCTGTATTATATGCGCCTTTCTGCCCAACACATCCGACTTCAGCACTGAATTTTTGAGTATCAGATTGTCTTCCCATCTTCGATTTCTACTCGCTTGACTGGACAGTCTGTCTCCAGGAGCACCGCTGGAAGGTGGCAGAGTCTTCGTCATCTCTGCTGTTCGCCGATCCATGCAGTCAGCTGTGGGTCGTTGACCGGACTCATCTCTGCTGTTCGTCGATCCTGACCCATGCAGTCAGCTGTGGGTCGTTGATCCTGACCCATGCAGTCAGCTGGGGGTCGCTGACCAGGCTCACTTCAGTTGCCGAATGGGGGTTTTGTGTTCTTTTCTTACCGTTTCCTTTTATCTATTCTTCTTCTATTCTTTTAGAATCTGCTTTATTATCCAAATCAAATCTAAATCATCCATTTTATGATAACGACAATATCTAAAATCAGAAAGATTCCTTTCATCTTCTTGTTCGTTTGAGAAGCATTGAGCTTATCAACAGAATTACAACAAAGTTCAAACACTTGAGATGAGATCCTTTAGTAAGATTATTGGCATCTCTTTCTGAGACCAAATTACAAATGAAAAGTTCCAACTCTGATCAATATGATGATCTTATTACCACATAGAAGAAATGAGAGCTGGTATGGTGCGGTTGTATAAGGTGATCATCGGGTCTGGTAAACATCCTAACACATTAGTAACAATGTGGGGACAAAGGAGTCTGTCAGCACCAGAGCGGAAAGTGGTCAGCGAATCATAACTGACTGTTTGCGCCAGGATCGATGAACACAAATATTCAGATCTTACTCCACCTTCCAGGGAGTCCCTTCGGTGGTTGAGAGGTTAGTGTACTTGCTTCTTCATCAGGAGAGTCCGAGTTCAATTCTCAGAAGTAGCGGGGTTTTTTTTTAGTGATCGACAAGGTTCCGGGTTCACCCAGCATCTAAAAATGGGTACCACAGATTTTTCTCGGCAGTAAAAGGCGGCCTGGCGTGATGCCAACCACATCACCGAAAAATCTCCCGTGGTCATAAAAACATATGGTCACTAACACCATATTCCCCAGTACGTCTGGGGGGAATATCTACTCTAACTTCACCTTCCATGAGAGTTCCAGAAAACAGACTAACTAGTCTGGGAGAGAGAGGGAGAGAGTGGGAGAGAGAGAAAGGGAGAGAGAGAGAAAGGGAGAGAGGGAGAGGGAGGGGAGAGAGAGAGGGAGAGAGAGGGGAGAGAGAGAGGGAGAGAGAGAGAGAGGGAGAGAGAGGGAGAGAGAGGGAGAGAGAGAGAAGGAGGGAGAGAGAGGGGAGAGGGAGGGAGGAGGAGAGAAGGAGAGAGAGGGAGGGAGGGAGAGAGGGAGAGGGAGAGAGGGGGAGAGAGGGAAGAGGGGAGAGGGAGAGAGGGGGAGAGAGGGAAGAGGGAGAGAGAGAGGATGGAGGAGAGAGGGAGAGAGGGAGAGAGAGAGGGAGAGAGGGAAAGAGAGAGAGAGGGAGAGAGAGAGGAGAGAGAGAGGTAGAGAGAGAGGGAGAGGGAGAGGGAGAGAGAGGGAGAGGGAGAGAGAGGGAGAGAGAGGGAGAGAGAGGGAGAGAGAGGGAGAGTGAGGGAGAGAGAGGGAGAGAGAGGGAGAGAGAGGGAGAGAGAGGGAGAGAGAGAGGGAAAGAGAGAGAAAGAGAGAGAGGGGAGAGAGAGAGGGAGAGAGGAGAGAGAGAGGGAGAGAGGGAGAGAGAGGGAGAGAGAGGGAGGGAGAGAGAGGAGGGAGAGAGAGGGAGAGAGAGAGGTTGAGAGGGAGAGAGAGGGCGAGAGGGAGAGAGAGAGAGAGAGTAGTGATCGAAGAAGGAAGTCAACCCGGTGTTTCAAAATGCCTTGTTAAAGACGTATATGTAAAGTCTAAAGGCGCTAATATCAGAGCCTGCTATAGAACAGAACATAACTCATCCATCAGCACATAGTGAGATTATTTATAAGATACATATGGGGCATGCCTGGAATAACAATTGGAGGTCATAATATAAATAATCTAAGGTATGCTGATGATACAGTCTTAATCGCTAAGAGTGAAAATGAGTTACAAGAAATGTTGGACATTATAGTGAAAGAAAGCAAAAATAAAGGACTCAGCCTTAATTGCAAAAAGATAGAGGTAATGGTAACAACAAAGAAAATGACATCACCTCAGTGCAAAATAAAGACAAGTGGAACAATATTAAAACAGGTAAATGAATTTAAATATTTGGGAACTTTGCTGACCTCAGGGAGCTGCTCAGTGTTTAGTGAACTGGACTACCACGGACAAGGGTAGGGTTCGATCTCAACCGACGGCTTCCGGGTTCACCCAGCCTTGAATGGGTACCGGATTTTTTCTGAGAAAGTGAAGCGGCACGGCCGTAATACCGACCACATTACCCCAAAAATCATGTGCCGAAGGTCTGTAAAATTTATGGTCACTAACACCATGTTCCCTATACGCCACTTGGCGTGACGGGGCACCATTTTTGACAATAGAAACAAGAAAAAGAGTTCTTAAATGTTATGTAGAGCCAGTCTTAACATATGGATGCGAATCATGGATAATAGGACAACAGACAAGAAAATCACTGGAGTCTGTAGAAATGTGGTTTTACAGAAGAATGTTGAGAGTACCATGGACAGCTAAGAAGAGTAATGAAGTTGTTCTGAGAGAGGTCAAAGCAAAAAGAGAGCTAATTTCCAATATTAGGAAGAAACAATCATCATTTTTTGGGAAGAGAACAACTAGAATATATTGTACGAACTGGAAAAATTGAGGGACGAAGAGATAGAGGGAAGCAAAGAGAGAAAATAACAGACAGCTTAAGAGAATGGCTTGGCAGAAGGTGAAGGCAGAACAACAGAGGTGATAAATAGCTGCCGAAATCGAAAGTTGTGGAGAGACATGATCACCTACGGGGGTAGGTCCCGTACTTGATGATGATCTAATGGTAACGGTCAAGTACGAGACTTGAACCGGAGTCTTAGCACGTGAGTTTCCACCCATATGTGCTCGGCCGCCTATCCAGAAGTGTTCGGAGATTTCTGGATAGTGTCGCCTCAAGCATCGAAACTCTCGATGCGAAGCGGCATTCCTCACCTTCCCAGAATAATATCCTGGTACCCATTTCTGCCAGCGGCTGGGTCGACCGTTGGGGTATTTTTTTGTTATCCAGCCACGAGTACAACTCACACTGCTCCCAGCGGGAATCGAACACAGGTTGTCCGAATGTCGGTAGTCCAGTCGGGTGGTTTTCCCAACTAGGTTACCAAGAACCAATTCATATCTTTAGTAGGGCACCGGGTGGTCTAAAGATAGGACGTCGACCTGTGGACAAGAAGGTCCCGGGTTCAATATCTACCACATGCCGTGGGAATGTTAGAAAAAACTGAATCCGTGGTTTCTTCCTGGCCTTACCCTCCTCCCCTGTCTCTGGTAGTGAGATCCAATGTCTAGGCCTCTGGAAAACGTCGAAAAATAGGAAGTTACGTGTTTCCTGGCACATATTAAAGAGATCTTGACAGTTAAAATAGAAAAAGGACAAAATGGCCGCTGTCCGGACAAAAATTGTTTAAGCAAATCTACTCGTCGATGCCGAAGACGCATGTGTCGGGCCGAAAGGTGCAGATATTGTGGCTATGCCGTGAACTAGCGACACAAGACATCTACGCCCACTTAACGGGTGAACGCCATGAAGAAGATGAGAGTTACATCTGTGATCATCTTTGGCAGAGTACCACACTTCTGTGTACACCACTTCTATGTACACCGCTTCAGTGCACACCACTTCAGTGTACAATGCTTCAGTGTACATCACTTCAGTGTACACCGCTTCAGTGTACACCACTTCTGTGTACACCACTTCTGTGTACCCCACTTAAGAGCACCCCCTTCTGTGTACACCACTTCTATGTACACCACTTCAGTGTACCCCACTTCAGAACACACACCACTTCTATGTACACCACTTCTGTGTACCCCACTTCAGAGCACACCACTTCTATGTACACCACTTCAGCGTACACCACTTAGTGTACACCAACAATTGTCGCTGTCCTGGACCAAATTGTAAAGCAAAATTTACTCATCCTATCCAAAGACGGATGCGTCGGGCCAAAAGGCGCAGATACCATAGCGTCGTCGTAAAATAGCGACACAAGGCGTCCATGCCCACTTAACGATCGAAGGCTAAGAAGGAAAAGGTCCCTTTAGTAGTCGTTGGGTGTGAGCGCGAGAATGACAGAAAGTAATAGCAATGTAGTTTTAGAATTACATTTTGTTTCTCTAAATACAGCAACTGCGGTCTAATAAAGCCCATAAGACATAGTAAAGTAACAAATGTAAAGAGCCCGTCCCGCCAAGTGGCGTATAGCGAATATGGTGTTAGTGACCATAAATTGTACAGACCTTCGGCACATGATTTTTTGTGTAATGTAGTCGGTATTACGCCCGTGCTGCTTTACTTTCCCAGAAAAAAAAAATCCGGTACCCATTTAAAGCTGGGTGAACCCGGAAGCCGTCGGTTGGGATCGAACCCTACCTCTTGTCCTTTGTAGTCCAGTTCACTAACCACTGAGCTATCACGGCTCACCAGAAGACATAGAGTGAAGTTGAATTGATCGTGCGGCGCTATGAAATAGGCAAGAAAAAAAAAAACAACCCAAGGCTAATCTACAAACCAAATAACATTGAACTGACAACCTACAGCACGAGCATACGACGCGAAAATATCATGTTACAAGACAAAAATGAGACTTAGATAAGGGGCGAATAAACAATATCAGAGCCATTTAAAACATTCAAGATTATAACCCTAGGAACACAAGCAGTTGATAAAGAAAACTATATACCATCTTCAT